>JAURVB010011822.1:0-64640 GCA_033002965.1 Piper betle | reverse complement strand
AACCCTTTATTTAGACCCTTAAGTCTAATTTAGTCCATTATACATTTGAAGTAAGTGTTTAAGTTTCTACACATTGTATGTCATATTCATGTTAACTGTTCTTTAACCCTAATAATTTTAAACTTTATTTGCCTAATTTTACATAGGATTAATCCTTAATAACAGTACACAATAAACAATTATCAATATATACCTGTATGTAAGTCCAACATCTGAAAAATACAAGTTTCTAAACTAAAAAAAGTATACGATGATGCAAGTTGAGAA
This sequence comes from Piper betle, assembly GCA_033002965.1. NCBI lineage: Eukaryota > Viridiplantae > Streptophyta > Magnoliopsida > Piperales > Piperaceae > Piper > Piper betle. Next base: position 64,373 of record JAURVB010011822.1, on the reverse strand, counting down.
GGGCGTTGATGAGTTTTACTTATTTATTTAGAATTGAAATTATTTGAACTTAATACTAGCCTAAATTTACCTTAGTCTTGAGACATTTAATTAATTTTTTTTTGCCAAGCTAAATTTACTAAAGGGGGTCGCGAAAGTGGATTATTACAATAAAAATGATTTGCACCTACTTGGAGGACTACAACTTACTCCATAACTTTACCTTGCTATTTTTTTCAATTTTTTTATTATTGTCAAATATATAGCCACAAAATTACTTCTTAAACAAATATAACAACCTCAAGTTGAACCCAAACTAGTTTAACAAATTCTATTTTATTTAATAACTAGGCAAGATGCTACATCATACTTCGACCTATACTGGATTAATTTAATTTTGTACGTAAATTCTCATTGAATAATGAAATAATATATAACAATTTAATATCTTAAATATATACTTTTATCGACTTTAAATATATATACAATTTGAATGAAATGATGAATTATAATTATTTAATTTTTTTTATTATATTATTTAAAAATAATTTGACCCGATTCTCATTAATTAGAAATTGGAAGTTGAAAATAATCGGGCTTGTTATTTTCTACTTTAAAAAATATTTTTTTCTTTTTAAAAAAAATTATGTTAGCGAGATTAGAACCCATGACCCTGAGGTATTTTTGTTATATATTTTAACTTTTTTCTTATTTTCTATTTTATTAATAAAAATAGATAATAACAATAATATATATATATATAATAAATAACAAAACAACAAATGCCGAAGAGAAGTTAGACCATTCACAATGAGGACTTTGAGAGTCGAGCCGGCGGCTGTCGGACTTCCGATCTCCGACCCGAACCCGCAGGTTTCGCGTTTTATTCCTTTTCCATTTTTAACCCTCTCTGACTCACTATATTAGCACTTTCTCAGAGCGAGCTCGGTCTTCTTCGTCTATCTAGGTCCGAAGCTCCCACCGGCACCGGGAGCAGCTAGCATCAATGGGGTTCACCTCCTTCGCCGGCCGCGTCCTCTTTGCCTCCATCTTCATCCTCTCCGCTTGGCAAGAGTACGTCTCCTTTTTCTCTCTGCGTTTTTTTTTCACCTGTTTTGTTTGGAGCCGTGGTAGAAATATGCGATCTTTCCTCATGGGCTTAATTTATGCTGTTCGTGTTGTCTGCTGATGGGACTTTGGATACGAGATCTTGGGTATATTTTGTGCTGGTTTGACCCGTGTGTGTAGCTTGGTTTTGACGAGGTGGTGCGGGATCTGATGGATTCGGCTTTCGTTGCTTTTTGTTCTTATATTAAATATGTATCTTAGTAGGTATAGTTGCTTATCTGATGGCGTGACTTATGTTTAGTCCATGTTATTAGCTTGATCCTGAATCTTCTATTCGTAACGAACAGTGAAGTGAATGCTCCGAAATATAGGAGACGAGGTGATCTTGGTGCATTGTCTGAATAAATCAGTGGGTACAACATGGGACTGCTATTGTTTTAGCTAATTAGTTGGTTTGTGGGAGTGGTTTTTCTAGGAATAAGAAAGAGAATCTCATGGCAATGTCGTAGATATGTTTTCACTCTGTATACATGTGTTTTGTGCAATTGGCGTAGATCAGGCGGGGGGTATCAACAATAATTTTTTATATTCCAACCCTTCCAGGCTTCTTGAAATCATAAAGATTATCTCTTTATACACATATTTATGTGTGTGTGTGTGTAATTTAGTTCCCCTCATGCTCTTATTGCTCCTGATGTATAATCCTGTTGGGTGACAATTTTACCTTCAGACTGGTGTCCTAAGAAGGCTGTTTCTTCATTTATTATAATGACACGATAGTGGATATGCCAGTTCATGATTTGAATATCATTTTGTGAATAACTTGGATATATTTACATATTTACAACAGAGAAATTAAGCAAGCATCATTCTCCCGCACTGAATAGAAACTCATCGTATTGATCCAATACAGGCATATGGCATTTTTTTTTACTGCACAAAGAGGCTTTGGAGTCTTTTTTGTAGCAAAACATGCTTGAAAGAGTGACATTGTCGCCATGTGTTGTGGTTGGATAAATATGCTTCTTAAGAAGGATAGAGTAACTAACTGGATAAGCTATGTAGTCATATTTGGGTGTTGTTTAATCCTAATCAGTAGTCTTATAGACTGAATTTTATTTCCTCCATGTTTCTTACGAGGACTTTGGCCATGGTGGTCCGAAATTAAGGAGTGTTTGGCCTACCACATCCATTAGCTGGGAAATCTATAGCTGCTAGCTAATCTGATGGTCCGTTTTGTTACTGTTAGAAGTTGAGTTTGCTTTGTATGCAGGGAAATGAAGGCTAGTTTTTTAGATGACATGCTTTTGTTTATGTGGTGTTTCGATTATTCTTGAGTGGTCTATTTATTATATTTTTACCCGTTTTGTTCCCTTTTTTGCTGAATATATAATCCCGGCATATCATACAGTGGCGCTCACTGTCAAAAGTAAATTTAGCTTTTGATTATTTGTTTCCTTTGTATTAGATATTAGATGTAGTTGTGTGCATCTTCTGGTGTTGATTAGAGTCTATTGTCTTTAGGTTTAATGAATTTGGCCATGATGGAGGGCATGCATCTAAGGTGTGGAGGCCCAAGTTTAGTGTTTTCAAGGGTCATGTCAGCACTCATGTTGGTATACAAGTCCCAGAAATAGAAGTAAGAATGCATCTACTTTCTGCACCATACAAATTTGAGCTAATTAATATGTTTTATATGGATTTTAAGGAAAAGTTTATCGATTGACTTTGTTTATCACAGATTAAGCATCTGGTAACTGCAGCTATAGCCTTGAAAGGGGTTGGTGGGATTCTTTTCATCTTTGGAAGTACTTTGGGTGCATATTTGTTGGTAGGTTCACATAACTTTACCTACAGTTTTCTAGTACATCTCAATGCATTCATGTTTTTTATCTTCTGGTGGTTCCTGAAATTTCTACTTTATGAAATATCTTCTGGTAGGCCCTTCAACTGTTTATTTCAACTCCAATTCTCTATGATTTCTACAACTATAATGTGGAGAAGCCAGAATTTGTTAATCTTTTTGTCAAATTTACTCAGGTATGTAGGCTCATTTATTGGATTTAGGAATAATTGTCAAAATATATTTGCTCATATAAGCTCTTGTTTTCTGCAGAATCTGGCATTGTTTGGCGCATTACTCTTTTTCGTGGGTATGAAGAACTCCATGCCTAAAAGGCAACCAAAGAGGAAAGCCACAAAGCCAAAGACAATGTAAAGTAAACTGGAAGTGCTCCATTCTTTCTGAAGGAGAGAGTGGGCATAGACTCTTCCTTTAGTCCACATTCTGGCTATACTTCATTGAATATGCTTTTGTCTTTAAGATGGAGGGTTCTCCCTTTATCTGATATTTTTCGTGGGCATCAAAATTAATGATGTGGAAGCCTTAGCATTTTTTCTTTGTGAACTCGAATGTGGGTTTCTGAAAGATTTTCAGAATTCAAAATTGTTACTTTTATTTGTTATGATGTAATGAATATGAGTATTATTCGGGGAATTATTATGCTTCCATTCGATTTTCTTGGATGATTTCATGTATTACAGACGCGAGTCATAAAGTGGTATGTAAGGGTAGCATACATACTAATCTAATTCCAACCATAGCCCAAGAAAACATTTTTGGAGAACTGAATCTTGCTAATTGTTACGTCTTCTAAGTTCCCCTGTTCTTTCTGTAGTTCTTTCTCCATGTTGATTGAGGTTGTAAGTGGGGCAATTCTTGGTATTTATGTTGTGTATTAACTTCGCGAAAATGTTTTCGCCATCTAGTGGTCATTGCTTCAATACCCGCGCTAATCTTTAATTTGCTATGATGTAACCTTCTCCTTATGTTTCGATGTTGATCTGGATGCTACAACACTTCCTAGCCGTTAAAACAGCTCCATCACACCTCCAAGTTTATCAAAGATGGCATACGCAAGGCATGGTCCACTCCGGCATCGCACGCATCCCACGCTTCTTCATCCAGCCTTCACATCTCGTCGAAACTTCGCCCATTGACATCCCCGTAATAGACCTGCTGCAAATTGGAGGGGTGCCCTGTTTTGTGTCATGGGTCCTCCTCCCTTGGATCCTAATGAAACTGCCCAGCACTTGCAGGTTTGTTCGCAAATTGTTTGAATCAGGGGAGCCTGGGCTTAATGGTTTTGTCCATCAGTTCATCGTTTTCATTTTTCGCATGAATTTGCAGAGACGTAGGGATGGAGTACTCAGCACAGGTGAGCGAACTAGGACATCTTCTCTTGGAGTTAGATAATAGAACTTGGCATTGATCCAAACTATCTAGTCGACATGGATTGTGCAAAAGGTTATGCTCTCTTATTTCATTACACTATATCAGGCATGGGGTTTTATATTTTAACTAGCTGCTTCTAAATAAATCTTAATTATAATAGAAATTAGAATAAATTTTAATTATAATAATAAAAATATTAAATGGTTTAAAACAAATTCTAATTATTTAATCGACATTAATTGTGCAAGGTTATGCTTTCTTATTTCATTACACAATATCCAGCATGGAGTTTTATATTTAAACTAGCCTCTAACCCAAGATGTATGGATAAAGGATTTGAAATAAATCCTAATTAAAATATAAATTAAAATAAATTCTAATTACAATAGAAAATATTAAATAATTCGAAACAAATCTTAATTACAATAAAAAGTAATATTTTTATTAATAAAAATATAAAAAAAATATTATAAAATAATTAGATGACATATGGCAAAACAAATCCTAATTGCAATATAAAAAAATTAAAGGATTCGAACCAAATTCTAATTATAGTAGAAAAGTGAAATTTTTACTAATAGGGAAGAAAAGTATATTGTAAAACAATTAGAGGATATATAACATCACCATATTAAAAGTTATATGCCTTATATATTCATATTGATAGCCAAGATGTCATGTGATGTACCACTTATACCAAATAAATTTTAATTTTATGTATAAACTCTCATTTAATTACGAGATAAACTCTAATAATTTAATATCTAAGATATACAAAGTGACGATTTTAAAAATATATCCTATTTAAATAAAAAATAAAAAATAATTATTTGATTTTTAAAAATATATATCTTATTTTAATGAAAAGATGAATTATAATTATTTAATTTTTTATTATATTTGTTATGACAATTAGACATACCTTTATTGGTAGAAAACTAAAAATTGAAGTTTAAAAGTTGATGTTACTTGGGTTACCGTGAAATATATTTTTGTTGTTTCTTTTCAAGAAAATAAAATTAACGAGATTTAAACTCGTGACTCTTTGTAAGAGATATTGTTATTAATTTTTTTAAAATAATTTTGAATTTAAATTAGCTGATTCTCCTGGCTTTATTCTCATTTCGGTTCACTTTTTATTAATAAGATTATATATATATATATATATAAGTAGATAAGTTGATTATATTTCTAAATAATTATTATTTCGTAATTTTTTTTGTTTTATAGGTTGATTATAAGTAACTATTCATTATTTATATTATGTATTGACCAGCTAACAAATCTGAAATTATTTTTATCAATATGTATTACATCATAATTTGACTTAAAATTTTAATTATATACATTTTAAATTATATAATGCATTTTTAATGCGGATGCTGGTTTCTAAAAAAATTAGTATAATCCTACTTAAACTTATTAAAATTTTACCACATTGCTCAACACGTTCTATTAGATTTATGCCTTTTTATTTTATTGTACTTTATAGAAATTAGTATATTTTAATTATAAATTTTCATAATACTTTTATTAAAATTCAAATTAGCAATACTCAAATTATTCACCTTGTTTTTTAGCTTTATTTTATTTTCAAATCAAATCTGTTTAATATTATACAATCCAACTCAAGTTAAATTCAATTCTAGTTTTTGTTTCAAGCTTTCCAAAGAATCTATATATTAATAAGATTGGGGTTCAATTATAATCCTAATAAATATTATGTCGTAATTTATTTATAAAATGATATTTTTAATTAAGCATGAATTACTAATTTAATTAATTATAATCATGGATAAGTTCCGATTCAAATATTTTTAATTAAAAGTTTACTTACGTTTTGAAAATTTTAATTATATATACTACATACGAATCAGATGAATTCTATTATGATTACTATATAAAATTTATGTAAAAAGTCTATATAAACCTAAAGTATAATCTTATGTGAGGTTGAAATTGATTCAATACATATAATTAAGTATAATCCTTCAAATTCTTTTATATATCAATATCCATTTGATTTAAGATTTATGTTTATATCTAACATTTATCATAGTTCCTCTTCAAAATAGAAATTCCAATGTGTCAGTGCCATCCACTCGGTCTAACATTTCTATTTTTTAGAAAAAATATGTTTTTTTTCTAATTGAGGGAAAAACTTAGATGACCTTTTAAATGTATTAATTAGTTTTTTTAAGTAAATATGCTAAACGCGACCCGAATTAAGGTTTTATAGTCGCTAACCGTTTGGTTCGATCGTTTGTTAAGATGGTCGGTTCAGCTTTTAGAACACATGCATACGGTGTAGGCCGACTAAGTGTACGTATTATGATGTGTTATGTATACCCAAGTATATAATAATACTATTAGATCGCAACAGTAAGCTGAGTTATCATTATATATGAGAATATATTATGATTATTTTATTTTGCTCATTGGACCGTAAAAATTAAATTTACGTTATTGATTATATTAGGATGAATTGGTTAGGATTTTTAGTTGGGTTGGTAGTTTTTAGAGCATGTCATTCGATGGATGTTAACTTTATTTTTATTTTTTTTTATTTTGATTCACATCCATAACATATTTGACTTGCATTGATGACGCAGTTGACTTGCCTTAATAGTCCTTAGACATATTTTGGGAGCATCAATTTTTTTTATTAACTACGATATGCCACCATTTGTGCACTACATGGCACATCAATTTTTTTATTAAATTTGTTATAGAACTATCACCGAAAGTTTCGGTGACAATTATTTTGCCACCGAACAGTCACCAAAATTCAGTGACAAATCTTAGCCATCGAAATATGTCACCATTTTTTGTAACATTTTGCTCACCCAATTTTGTTACTGGATACCGTTTTTCGACCGAAGTGAATTAGGTGTGGAGGCTTTTATTATTAGAATGTTTGGTGGCAAATTTCGATGATAAAGGCCATTTTGTCACAGAAAATACATCTTTTATCACTAGTGCCAAAAGATCATTTTTCCACTAGCGTTTAGATTTAGGACATATTTCTAAATAATGTTGGGAAACATCATTATTTTGTGAAAATTGTTATGGAGGGTTTTATATCAATAAAAGAATTGTCAAATATTACTAAACATGAAAAATAAGAGGGGGCTAAAGGGAAGAGAGATCACGAAAAATAATTATTTTGTTAGAATATGGTTGTATCCTTATTTCGAAAGTCGGAGGATTTCACACAATGATGCATGCATTTAACAAAAAAATAGAAGGAATTTTATTAAATATTTTGAAATTATTTCATAGTTACTTATAATAACTCACTCGACACGGTTAAGCAACTTTGTATATGACCAAATGAGTCATAAACTAGCTTGATCCGTGCATTAGTTGCAGGCTCCTCTTCATAAATTAGAATATCAAACGTTAGACGCTAGCAATTTCTTTTGAGAAAATATGGTAAAACACATATTTTTTAGAATAAAAATCAGTAACAATCCTTCCTCTTTAGATAGATTTTGAGAGAAGACGAAAAAAAGTGTATTTCTTGGAAAATTAGAGTGTTTGGATTGAAAGAATAAAAAAACAGATTTTTATAAAATAGAACTCGATCAAAATCGCTTCACAAACAAAATTTGCAAACAAATACAACAAAAGAAAAATGACACTGATCTTCATTTTCTCTTTCAATCCAACCACACGTAAGAAATGATGTTTTCTTTTTCTTTCTTAAATCTTTTTTTCTCTGGTAGTCTTTCAAACCAAACAACCCTTTTCCGGAAAATACCACTTGCATCCCATATTTAAAAAAATAATATTTTGTTAATTTTTTCATGGCATAGCCACGTCACATTTTTTGTTTGATGATGTGGCCAATTGTGCCACGTCATCAGTGGAGAAATAATCTCCCCCTACTCTAGCCCTAATTCCCTAACTTCCCATTTTTCTCAGACCCTCACTCTTCTATCTTAGCCATCAATGAAAAATAAAAATAGTACCTTCTATTATGTTCTCCACTCACCTTGATCATAGACATTGTTGTTCCACTTTACTCTGAGCTATCAAAACCGAAAGAAGGGACCAAGAAGGGGAAGAATCCCAGCAATCTGATACTTGAGATACCAAGTGAGGCATTGTGGAGACTCTCCAACTTCACAAGTCATTTGACATGTGAAAACCAGCCACATTGCCATCATTGGGAAGATGAGCATTTGCTTAATATCAAATTAAAGGGTATGAGATGGAATATCATAACCGTGTCACCAGAAGTCTGCACAAGAACAGAATCCATCCTTGAAATGATGAAATCTAATTCGATCCCGGACCACAATCTCCCTTGCAAAACTCTTGGAAAAGATCTTAAAAGATGCGTGACAGTCTCGACATACACGGAGATTTTTCATAATTCGGATTGTTTCACCATTTGAAAGGTGAACTAATGCAAATGCAAAGGCCAATCTTTCGCTATGCCTAGAAACAACAATCTCCTTCTCCTCATCATCAATGTCATAGGAAACCTGCGTTGTATCACAGATATGGTTTACTGATTTTAATCTGCTTGACATTTCTGCAAGCATGAGACTAATCTCTTTTCCTTCACAGCCGATCAGATCACCTGCCAAGAATTGATGCAAAGATCCATTCACCTCTATAGAGCTCCATCCAGCTGGCTTGTGGATGCCAAAAGCATCCATTTGCCCCCTCAATGACTGGGCCTCTTCCCACTGCCTGGCAATGGCATACATGCTTGACAATTGGACATAGGAACCTCCCTGGTTAGGTTCAACTTCAATGATTTTTTGACCCACAAGCATACCCATCTCAACGTTCTCATGGATTCTACAAGCACTTAACAAAGCTCCCCAAATTGCAGAACTTGCCCTAATCGGCATTTTTGTAATGAAGTCATAAGCTTCTTGTAAAAATCCACATCGACCAAGAAGATCAACCATGCAACAGTAATGTTCAATCTCTGGCTCAAGCCCAAATTCCTCTATCATTGAATTGAATAATTTCTTGCCATCTATAACAAGGCTTCCATGACTACAGGCACTTAAAATTCCGATGAATGTAATCTTGTCGGGTCTCAGACCAAGAAGCCCCATATGGCCAAATGCTTCCAATGCTTGCTCGGCCAGGCCATGCTTAGCAAGTCCCGAGATAATAGAGTTAAAGAGGGAAACACTTTTCGAGTCCTCAGGAACCGCACTGAATACCTCAAGTGCATTTTCTATGTTTCCAGATTTCGCATACATGTCGACTATAGCTGTGTATAAGAAACAATTGTGGCCGAAACATCCCTTTTCGATACGCTCATGAACTTGTTTCCCAAATTCTAGAGCACCCAATTGAGCAATGGCAGACAGAACCGAAGACATGGTCATTGCATCAGGCTCTATACCCGCATCCTCCATTTCTCTATAGATCTCCAACGCTTCACTGTACCGCCCAATTTGAGCACAAACGCTTATCATAACCGTCCAAGAAACCACATCCTTCTCAGGCATGTCATTGAAAAGCCTCCGAGCTATCTCCATCTCTCCACACCTGACATGGCCCATGATCATCGAGCTCCATGCAGCAGGACTTCTATCATCCCCCATATCCTGGAACACCCGACCAGCTGCTCCCACCATCCCACACTTGACATACATATCCAAAAGAGCAGCTTTCACCACACCAGTAGTTACAATATCCCCCATGTACAAGTGCTTGTATATAAAAAGATGAACCAACTTCCCCATGTTGGAATCTCTACTCACCGAGCAAGCAGCTAACAGTGCTACCATTGTAAACCCATCAGGATTCAGATCATCACCCAGACCTCGCATCTCCCGAAAGAGCTCCAATGCTTCAACAGGTCGGCATTGGCGCGCCAACCCACCAATCATCGCATTGAACGAGACTACATCCCGCTCACACATACCATCAAACACCCGCCGGGCAAGACGCAAATCACCAAAAACGCAGTAACAATGAATAAGAGAATTGCCCACAAAAACGTCCGAAGACACGCCAAACTTCACGACATGGGCATGCACTTGCAGCCCGCCATCCAAACTCGGCATCCTAGCACAGCCATTGACGAGAAACGGGAACGTGAACTTGTTGGGAGAGACCACAGCAAAGCCGTCATCGATCATCTGCTTGTAAAGCAGCATGGACAGCTCGGGGGAGCTACTGCGGGAGTAGGCCCGGATCATGGTGTTGTACATGAACAGGTTGGGGTGGTCAACGTGGGAGAAGATGAGGCGGGAGTGGAGCAGTGAGCCGGAGGGGGAGAGAGCGAAGAAGGAGAGGAGTCGGCTGAGGGGGAAGGTGTGATGATGGAGGCCGGAGAGGATGAAGTGTGCATGGATTTGGAGGGCACGTCTGCATGAGTTGCATGCCTCCAACAGAGAGATCGGACACCTCTGTTTCATTTCTACGTCTGATGTGGCTTCTTTCTCCCCTTTTTTGAGTTCAATAAGTATGCATGGCCAGGGCTGCAAGTGGTGTCTAATTTGTGATCATAATATAGGTTTTATGTTTCCTTTTAAAATTTATTAATTATTAACTGTTTATCAACCGTCAAAATATTAAAAATTAATAATAAAAAGTGGTCGGAAAAAAGAGTAAATGGTTATAAAAAATGATAATAATAAATATTTTTGACAATACTCTAGTCCACGACAACAAGCCTTAGTCAGCTAGTCTGCTTATTTCCTAGCACGGGAGGAGTGTCATTTCCCTCCAGGTTCATCTTCCTCAAATAGTTTGTGTATGATGATAATAATTTGCGAGGAAGTCGCAAAAACAAAGACCTTACAGTAATAAGTGCAACACATACAGCATTTTGTAGAAAGACGACCTGAAGAGTCGATGGAGAATGTGTTTGTAAGAATTGGATTATAACGAACTAAAACCGGCGCTTTTTTCAATCATTTTGACTATTATTATTCACAAGTAGATTCGTAATCATGTACATAAATATTACTGATAATGAGCATAAGCAGGCATTATGGCCTTCAGATTATGAGTTCAAATAAATGATAGAACATTTCCAGACGATTGGTTGGAAAAGTTGCTAAATCAGAGGAAGGAACACAAACAGCAAAAAAATTGTTTGGTCCGGAGACAATATTATCCACCTGCGAAGTAACAAGGAATAAATGACACAATACAACCTTGATGGAGGTGGATACCTACCCCATGGTTTGCCAGAAGGGTACTCCATCACTTGTTCTACAGTCAAGTAATTGTCAAGCCCCCTGCGAAAACAAACAAGGGGAGGAAAATACTGATTAGTATCAGCGAGACTAAATTCATGTTAAATGCCAAATCATAGGAGTTCCCTCACCATTCACCAAGCTCACGACCAAACCCGCTGCGTTTATTTCCTCCCCATGGAGCTTGACAGAAACAAGGCTGAGAGCAGTTTATCCAGACAATCCCAGTTTGTATTGTCTGTTAAACAGAGGACTCCATCAGTGGGAGATACAACTGGCTATTCATCAACAATAGTGAGCAAAACATTCCAACACATGGCTTCCCAGTATCAGCAAAGTTACAAAATTTTCTCAACATGCCACATTTTGATATTTCGTACTTATAGCACCACAGAAAGACGTGATTTAATTTTCTCCTATTAATCAAACTGCGGTTCACAGCTTACAAATACAGTTCAGTCATCATGAACAACATTGAATTCTAAATTGTCCAGCGTATGACAACAGATTCTTTAATAACCCAGGGGTACCTTTGACACACGGTCACAACAGCCCAAATCTTTGGAAATTACAGCACTGGCTAAACGATAACTGTGCAAGGAAAAAGTTAACTCCCCTGCATGATCAATCTAAAGATCCAATCAAATTAAAAAAAAACTATGACTTGAACTTTTTTCTCACCATGTGTTATTTGCAAGTTTAATTGCTTCTTTCTCATTTCTGAAAGTTTTAACACATAAAACAGGTCCGAACACCTCTTCCTTCCAAATTTCCGTCGAGGTTGTAATGTCAGATACAATAGTGGGTTCTACAAAGAATCCTTTATTCAAATGCTGAAAATCACAAACAGAATGTTTTCAATTAGCAGCTTATACATGTGGAAAAGTTGAAAATTTTACACAAAAAACTACAAACCTGAGGGCGCCCCCCTCCACAAAGGACAGTTGCACCTTCAGCTTTGGCGGTTTAAATAAATGTGCATATCCTCTCATGCTGATAAAATGAAAAGATCATTAGCTTGACTCTTTCTTAAAAAAAACAAGAGGCAAGCTCTATACATGTATAGAAGCTCAAAGTGGTCACCGTAAGTGCTAAAATAGGCATGATATTCACGTATTTCAAATTTCAATTCACAAATAATTTGTGACCTATAAAGAAAAGTAGCACCTGCACTTGACTGATGACTGGTCCAAGCCTGCATCCTTATTCAAATGGGTTTGACACCTTGATGCATTTTGCCCACTTAACTAGTTTCTCAAGAAACTCTTTCGCTATGCTTTCCTTCAATATTATAGACAAACTTGAGTTATATAGTCCACATTTCATACAGGAAAATAAACAATTAAGTTGAAATAAGTTTAAGGAAAATATGAGGTCAAACTTGAACAGACTATCATAAGAGGTCATAATCTCAACCTTCTCAATCAATTGTAAAATATGCACGCTAACAAAAATAAAAAATCTGATCAGCTTCTCTAGCCCATGTTAATCACGATATTGAAAAGCTGATCTGGACTTCTTACATTTTTTACATAAATGCGCTACAAACGACTGAGAATAACTACTTCTACTAGCAGACAAATCTTTTAAATAATGGAAAGATATCATTTCATCTAACACTTTTAGTTAGAAATGTTAACCACGACCAAGAAAATGCAACAAAAACTTGACAAGAGAAAAAGAAATATGTATGACAATTGACAGTATGAGCAAGAGCAAGACATGCAAAAATCCATCCAAACAATAGGGTAAAAAGTGCACATATGGGATTATCCAAAACTTCTGCCACTGTACTTCTAACCATAAGTTAGCCGGGTCATTCTTGTGCTGTCTATCAGATTAGGCAAACTTTAGCGTGACACCAACATTTAGAAAGTTACCAAAAGTGTGTATTAGATTTTCTAGTTTAGCAACACTTACATGGATAAGAAGACGAGATGTTGCACTGCAAATTTGGCCATTTGTCCAAAAGCAGCCGAAGAGAGTCCAATCAGCAGCTGTTATAAAGAATTTAATGATGATAAAAAGATTCCTCGTTTTGTCTATCTATAACTCGATACATTTTTATGTTTCCTCACATATTACAAATGGAAGTACCAATGCAAGTATAATTTCAGCTTATTATAGCATAACCTTATCAAGATCGACATACTCAAAAACAATAATAGGACTTTTTCCACCAAATTTCATTGTTAGAGGCTGCCAATCAAAAGCCAAAATTATGCGCTACAAAACAGAGAAATACTTTGCAGGAAACTAAAGACAGTTAAAATTACCTTAATATTTCGAGCTGCATTGCTCATGATTGTGCTACCAGCTGCAGAGGTTCCAGTAAACGCAATCTTAGAAACAAATATTTAAAAAATTATAATCAACATTCATATCTATATTTGCAGCTTATGTACATACCAAATTTTGTTGCGTAGAAACAATATATATGGAAACACTTACCTTGTCAACCAGAGGATGGGATGCCAAAGAAGCCCCAGCCTCCCGACCTAAACCTGTCACAACATTCAATACTCCAGGAGGAAGACCAACTTCTCGACATATGTCAGCTAACTCCATACAAGTGCTACACAATGAAAACTCAGTGTCTGGTAAATAATAAAATGATCAAGGCCATTAGAAGGGGATAGTTCCTGCATACAAAGTTTACAAAACAGCTCATTAGTCCTTTACATATGTCCACATTATTCTATCATTGTTTTCATGAAAAGCAAATACAAAACCGAATAAAGTGCACTTTAAAAAGCTATGCATAGTTTAAAAACAACAAAATAAAAATCATCAAGGCCGTGGAAAAGAAAACCAAACTCACTTCAATGCACAAAAGCATTGACAATCAAAAACCAAGGGAGTAATTTGTTGGTTGGTCGCGAAGATGGGGCCTTTCTTCAATGATGGTAAAGGCCAACAAAGTCCAAGAACGTCACCGCAAATGCAAAAGGACCGTATACATGTGGAAATATGCATGATTAAACCAATTCAACATATATTAAAGCTAATTCAATAAAGCCCAAATTGCTGTTATGTCATCTAACTCTAATCTGTCCAGTCACTAACCAGGACAATTCTTAAAAAACAAAATCAAAGGACAAAACATGTAGAGTTACAAGACACATATGTTCCAAAGTTTGTAAGCATCGCACGGCCTAAATTGCAGCATAATAGGCGATAGAGAAAACCATAACTTAAGAAATTTCAGGCAAAATAGGCAGCCTACTTAGCTGACTGTTTGTGGGATTAAATATGTCTTTCTGCGGGCAGTTAACCACAGAACTGAAACATCTTCCATATTAGCAGATCCACAATTAAACAAGAAAACATGCTCTGCGTCATGTAATAATATAGTGGGCCACAAAATGCAACTAATTTTTTGCATGCATTGAAGCTGTGGAAATAGAAGATTACCCGTATTAGTGTTATACAAGTGAAATAAAAAAATAAAGACTCCCGAAGTTGTAAACATGAATCAACATATTTATTCATGGTAAAAAAATAATGACAAGGATAGAACAGAATGCATTCCGTAAATATGAATTGCATAGCACAAATATCTATTGCATATTGAATCTCACAAAGAAGACATGGGGGAATAAGAAGCATGGAAATAAAAATATTGCACATACCAAGGAGTAATTAGACCAACTACTCCTATAGGTTCTCTGAGTACATGAGACTTGAATGTTTCCATAGGAAGCCACATGAACCTTTTGCTTCTTATCCAAATCTTTTGCAATATTCGCATAGTATTCAAAGCAGCCAACAGCATCTTCCTGTAAAATAGTTGCAACCAAGAAGCAACAATAACCACAACCGTGAAATTTGAAAGGCTAAACTATTGTCATTTTTGTTTGCTGACCTCTTTTCTAATGATTATGGTATCCACATATTGAAAACCCATAGAATTAATCTAGTCTCACATGAACTACAAATTGTCAACAGAAAATATGTGCATACCATGTCCCAAATTGCAACAATCAGCTGTTTCCAGTCGAGCTAGCTCAGCTTTCTTCTCCAATATCTTTACGAAAATCAGATAGCAAAAAAGTTAACGTCTTGCAACAAAAAAAAACAAAGGGGTAATTAAAATGGCAAATTGGGTAATCAGACATGTAATCAGTCAAATTTTAAAAAAATTTGTGGCAAATAATGAAGAGACACGAACAGTCAAATTTAAGCAGAAATGTATGCCATGCTCACACATTCATTGATTTTCCCAACAAGTTTTCATTAAAAAACGAACAAGGGGACTAGCAATAATGTTGTGTCAGTAAGAGGAAAAACAGAAGATTTTCGTTGGATTACAGGCCATTACCCCTTAGCCCTTCCTGTAATAAATATATCAACTCATAAAATTCAAGATCATGCTCCATGGTGTACCGTTTTTAGCGGGCCAATTCAGAACTGAGCGTCGACGCTGTGAACAACATGCTGAAGGGAAGGGAAAGAACCTATAACCCCTCCTTAACTTTCAAATCCAATAATTTCAGACTAGTTACATCAAAAAAACAACTTTTTAAAAAAAGAAAGACAGACCACTAAATTGGAAGCCTGCACAGTTTATACCAACAAATAAGCACAAACTCTATCTCCCTCATGAATGTAAAGATATACCACACACATCTAGTAAGATCGGCATTGATGACTACCACATAATAAGGGTGTAAGCACATTAAAACAGCTAGCAAGTTCATGACCATGAACAAAGATATTCTTACAAGCTTACTCCGAACAAACATGGATGCCGCCGGCAAAGATGCAAAGATAGAGCATTGCAAAAACATCAAATGTTTACCGGTTTACCCGCCAGTTTCAAATTAAATTCATTAAATATTTTTTTGACCGTTTAATAAAATAATTTTAAAAAGTAGTAAATTTATTTTGAAACTATTGATTTACCGTTTTATTTATTTATAAAATAAAAAATATAATTATATTGATTAATATAAATAAGAAATAGTATTATTATTATTATATATTTAATTAAAATTTTATATTAATATATCTTTTTAAAAGTTAATTTAACATAAATATATTGTCTAAATAATACAAAATTTATAATTTGATAATTTTAGTCAAAATTGAAAATTTATTAATTGTTAAGTATTTATTGTTGGTCAAAGTGATTGAAATTCGGTAACGATATACCGTCGTAACAAGAGTAAGCTTTTGTAATAATAATTAATGATCAAAAAATTAATAAATAATAATAATAAATACTTTTAACTAATCGTACCCATAACTGTATTAATTGCACCATTATATGTAGTATATATATTTATTTCTATTCTTTTACTATTAGTTAATAACATAAAAATTAAATATTCAATATTAGCTTATCTAATGAAAAATAGGAGATTTATCCGCATAAAACATAAACAGAATAAAAAACAATAAATTAAATTATTGAAACTTGTAAATGTATATTATTCATGTTTGCTTGCTGCAGAAGCTTTGCATCCCGTCGGAGCTTCGCCAGGATGTACTACCATCCACCTGTTAGGTTTGTCCCACATCGGTCGTAAAGGTTGTTGGTGATTTGTATATAGGCTAATGGGAAAGCCTTATTCATTAAGCTAAAATTTGGATTCAGAGAGGTTCATGATATTAATTGCGAGTTTCCTTTGATTGTTTAAAGTCCCGCAACAGAAGTTTCGGAACTTGAGTGGGGGCCCAAACGGCCCAACAAGTGGTATCAGAGCCAAGTTCGAGCTGAATTTGCCTACACCAATTATTGTTGTTTTCGTTCGAGCAGGGTTCGATCGGGTTTGCCTACACCGATTGCTGTTATTTTCTTTATGGGTTTTACCTGATGATTTGAAGAGGAGTTTGTCAGGTGGGTGTCATGCCTAATGTGTAAAGGAGAGTTGTTGGGTTTATCCCGCATTGATCATAGAAGTTATTGGTGACTTGTATATAAGCTAATGAGAAAACCTTATTCTTTTAGTTAATTTTTGGATTAGGAGAGGCTAGTGATAACTTTTAGATTAAGAGAGCCAATGACACATATTGTGAGTTTCCTTTGATTGTTTAAAGTACTTTTTAGGGGCTTGAAGGGCCCAACAATAATTTCAAAGCTTAGATGGGGGCTCAAAAGGCCCAAACCACTGCTTGAATATGACCTCCATAGTGGAAATCCATGGAAAACTTGGGTTGCACTACCACCTCTGGGGACTTTCAGCCTGTCCGCTGCTTCAAACTTTGCCAAACCCCTGCCCCCTTGACGCAGAGTCTGGTTGCCGTGAAGTGGAAGATCACCGTAGGAGGGGAGTCACCATCGTGCCTAGCTGTGTCACTGCCCATCTACCGTCACAACCTTGCCACTGCGAGAAAGGAGTCGGTGCTTTTGGAGATTTGAGCATGGATTTGCCCGCCAGTAGTTACCCCATCTTGCTGGGGTATAACCGTCTTGGTGTGTTATTGTTTGAAGCCCCAATAGTCGGAAAACGTCGCAATCACCGGAATTGAGAAGAAAATGTTGATCATCTAGAAGCCTTGCCCAGGGATTCTAGCTGTGCTGATCTGTTTGGAGACTTGGAGTTGCCCTTGCCTTACAGTGTTGTTGTTGGAGTGCGTCCGTGCCAAGGAGAGGAGAAAGCCCTCTCACTATTGCTGGCAACACCTTGTTGCACCGAGAAGATACCAAATGGCCAAAGATCTGTCCACCTTCACCACCCTCTGGTAACAGCCAAAGCAGGAGTCGACTGGTGCCTAAGAGGATAGTTAGGAGCTTTCATGCCTTGTATGTGCCGAGGAGGACCCTCTCACCTTGTCGAGAGCTTGCCGCCTTGCCGGAGTCAAAACTCGGCCATGGAGTGCTGGAGCATCACCACCTCCGAAAGCTTACCTCTCCCTTGTCGCTGCTTGTGAAGAGGCGCCGTTTCGCAGCTGCTATCAGGAAGAGTTGCTTGGAGATTCGTTGTTCTACCTCGCTGTCAAGGAAGCTAGCTTTTGCTGAAGAGTTGCATGTGCTGCTCACCGTGAAGCCAATTCAAGGAGTTCGGTTCCCCCTGGGAGCAGGAGTAGGAGCAAGCTTTTCCAGTTGTTGTCCCAACAAGTCCGTAAAGCCCGCTTCGCCGGAGTAGCCGCGCCAAAGGACAGTTTGCTGCCCTACTAGACCCGTGCCTGGTGTTGCCTCACTACTCTGTCCTGCCATTGTGAAAGGTTGCTGCTGAAGGTTCGCCGATGTTCGTGCCAAGGAGGGATGCCCAGACCTTGTTCGCATGGAATAATGCTGCTATTGTCGCTCAACGTTGTTGGGCCCTTTGGGCCCACTCAAGTTTCGAAATTCTATTAGGGCCTTTAAAAGGACTTTAAACAATCAAATAAAACTCGCAATAGATATCACGGGCTCTCTTAATCTAAAAACTAATTCAAGAATTAAGACTTTCTCATTACCTTATATATAAGTCACCAATAACCTCTACGACCGATGTAGGATAAATCTAACAACTCCCTTTTATATATCAGGGGTAGTTCGAAACTATCATCGTCTGACACGAAGGGACTTTAAACAATCAAAAAAATTCTTAATAATTATCACAGGTTTTTTTAATTCAAAAATTAGTTCCTAAATTAAGGTTTTTTTATTAATTTATATATAAATTACTAATAATTTCTACGAACCGATGTAAATCAAACACAATAAACGTCTTCACCCACGAGCCTCACCAAGCTTTGGATGCCATCAAACTGCTGCCTTGGAGCTAACACTGCGGGAAGGAGGAGGAGCTTTCTTTGCTGCTTGATCGGAGACGCTCGGAGCCCTACTTCAGAGTTCGTTTGCACCAATAAGAGAAGAAGTGCCTAGGTTGCTGTCCCTGCTACCTCTCTGTGAAAGATTGCCGCTGGAGGTCTAGTCGCTCGCTGCCTTGGAGCATCTCGCCACCGTCGCTTGCTCCACACGTCGAAAGAGGAAGGTCACTGCTGACAAAAGAGCTGCCACCACCTTCGAAGACATGATGCCACCATGAAGTGCTGATCGCCGTCGTGCGTCGGAGCCATTCCACGCCAAGACCTGCCGTCTGGCCGGAGCTTCGCCGTTGAGAGCTGCCACTTGCCGCAACATTGCTGCTGCTTGGAGCTGCCACCCTGGTGGAGAGCCCGCATGCCCTTTTAGCTTGGACCGTGTCCAAGTCATGACCACTTTCCTATGGACAAGTTGTTGTCCACTAACCTGACCGAATCCAAGGCCCACAAAGCTGCTCTGTCGGAGCCCTCAAACCCGCTGCAAGTCTAGACTATTCATGCTCAAGGCTAGGCCTAGGCCACATTGCAACAAACCGAACCAATCCAGCTGGTTCGGTTCAACTCAGATTTCAACTTGGATTTTATTTAGAGACCTTTTCGCACTCCACTTTAAGTCCTTAATATTTTTCAGCCCGGACATATTGGCAAGGTCAGTTTGAAGATTTAAACATTAGAAGGTGGCAAACCAAGACATTGGAGTGAAGTTTTCAAAGACGAATCAATTCAATGAAGCCGACAAAATTCATTATTTTGCATAAAGCATAAAATTAAAGAATTTTAATTTTTAAGCAGGTTATAGATTTACTTAGAGATTTGAGTTGAACAACCACGAACAAAATTTTGTATGATATTTTTTATTTGTGATACTTTATTTTTATTTTTTATTTCGTACGATTTTTTAAGGCAACAAAAACACTTTTGATCCTACTAACCTGACACAAATCAAAGTGTGATCACGAGAGTTATAATCCCACGCCTAAATAAATATATATGTATATATATATATAACATATTAAATTATTAAAATTCATTTCATTATTTCACAAGAATTATCTATAAAATTATTTAAAATTTAAGTATAAATATCACTTGTGCGTCATTTGGTTTGGTTTGATTAAATTGGATGAAACGAAATGAACTATATTTGAAATTTTTAAATAAAATATTTTATTAAATGTTAAAAATATATATTGTCATCGAATTTCATTAAATATTACCAATTAAAATACCATAAATTTCTATAAAAAATAGATTTTATGAAAATTTCATACAAGAAATTGAATATTAATTATAATAATACTAATATTTAAACCATATTAGATTTAAAGGCAATATGCAATATTCTAGGTCCAGTTGGATAGTACAATGCAGTATTTAAAACAAAGTTTCGGATGTTCGTAGAATAATTTTTATGTTTTTCTTTGAAAATAAAATTAAAATTTAGATATTGGCTATTGTGTCGTGTTAATAAGATTTACGAGTTGGGAGTTACGAGAGGTTAATACCTCGTTGGAATGAGTTGAGTAAGGTTAGTGTAGTGTGTGTTGGGAGAGTAAAGAGATGGTTTAAAAAAAGAATCTACAATAATTAAATAATAATAAAATATAATGATAACATTTAAGATTTAGTAACCAACTTCATATTCTAGATTATAGATTTAATTACTTAAATGTTTTTATTTACACTTAATTTAAATACAAAATTAGGTTCAACTGGTAAAATAGTTAACCAAATCAAATTAATTTTTGCAAAAATTATCCCTAATGTTTAAGATGCAGCAATCTGGTTCATATTCTATTGAAGATTTAATTATTTAATGATTTTTATTTACATTTAAGACATGTTTGGTTATTTTCAAATTATATGAAAGAAATATAAAATTTAACGATCATAATTTTTTTCGCGTTTAGATGTCTTAAAATTTAATTAAAAAATTCAATTTCAGTCAAACAACTTAAAATTTTCAAGAAATAATATTTTTTTACAAAAATAAAGAATAAAATAGTATAAGTTATAGGAGACACGCACATATGTACACAAAAAGAATTTTTTATTATTATTATTTTTTTCTATTATCCAAGCATGCAGTTACGAAATTTTTTTAAAAATTTCATATTTTTTTATTTAATTAAATATTTATTTAAGATTTTTTTTTCCATTTACACTATTTTCATATCAATTAATCTTCAATTTAAATATAAAATTTTTATATCAATTCACTGTGGTTGAAGTTCTGAAAGACGGATCAATTCAAAGGAGCCGTGGCCTGGTCACCTCTTGCGCTTCCGGAAAAGAAAGGTCCCCCTTTTTTACTCCTCTGAATTTGGTTAAATTACTGGTTGATACCCAAGGCGTTCTGGCCATTGAATCGGCTTGCATGGGTGCTTTTGCCACGCTTTAAAGTTTTCTGCGGATGATTGTACGCGTTCTTGAGGTGCTCTTTGTTTAATTTTTTTCTTCAGATTGAATGTTAATGTATGGTGGAAGGAATTAGAAGGAATGGAGAAATAAATGCATGCTTACCTGCTTTTAACATGAGGTGTGCTTTTAAGTTGTTTATTTTTTAATAAAAAGTAAATTTTGTGTTCTTAGTGGTTTTTTTTTTTTTTTTTTTTGGATTAGTGTTCCATGGAGAAACTGGGTCATTGTCTTCTTAGTTACGGGTTTTCATTTTTGTTTTTGTTCGTGTGTGTATGTGTGTGACATGTGTGGTGGTGGAAAGAATTTTCTTTGGAAGATTGTACCTTGTCTTGTGGTGTATGTAAATGTGGTTAGAAATACTTTGATAGGTAGAGGTGAGAATGATAGACGAAAAAAAAAGAGTATTGAACTGTAAGTGGCAGAGATGAGTATGTTAAGACGAATGTGTGGAAGACTAATGGATCTGGTACCAACTGGTTTTACAAAAGGACAATTAGGAGTGGCACCGATTGAGTTTGAGATCCGTGAACGTCATTTAAGATGGTTTGGACACGTCATAGGCCCAAGGATGCAAGTGCGAACAGATTTGGTCTACAATTTTGTAATGAGCAAAAGTGGGGTAGACTGAAAAGAGCGTGGATGCAGGCAATCTAGAATGGTATGGACTTCCATGATTTGAGCTAGAATATAGTTTATGATCATGTGGATCTGCGGAATAGGATCCATGTCTCCTACTCCAACTTGAACCCAGAAGGACCTCCAATCAAGAATGCAAATCAAAGATCCAGGGCAGCTGCAGTACTTCATAGGCATCGAAGTTTTGAGGAACAACCATGGTATTTTTCTTTGTCAAAAGAAATATGTTTTAGACATTTTGCAAGAGACTGGATTGTTGGAGTCTAAACCAGCTGATACACCACTAGATACATCTATCAAACTAGTGCCTAATGAAGGTGAACAATTAGAGGATCAGTCCAAGTATAAAAGGATAGTAGGTAAGCTAATTTATCTTACAATCACACGACCGGAAGCCAGTTTATGCAAGACCAAAGACAGCCACATTGGAAAGCTGTTACAAGGATTCTACTTTTAGAGGAATGTTTTTCACAAGAAAAGATGTTGAGAATCAGCTGCAAATACAAGCCTTTGTTGACTCAGATTGGGCTGGATCAGCTTATGACAGGAGACCTACCAGTGGCTATTGTTTCAGCCTAGGAGCAAATATGGTTATTCGGAGAAGTAAAAGCAGAATGTGGTGGCTAGATCTAGTGCCAAGGCAAGATATAGAGCTGTGGCGAAGGCCTCTACAGAATTGGTCTGGCTCAAGATGTTGTTGGAAGAATTAGGGTTTACAGTGGATAAACCAATGGTGTCGTGGTGTGATTACCAAGCAGCTTTTCATATAGCTAAAAATCCTGTGTTCCATGAAGAACAAAGAACATAAAAGTGGATTGTCATTGCATATAGATTTGGTGAAGAAAAATGTCATTGACTTGAGACATATCAGTAACAAGGTTTAGTTAGCATATATTTTTACTATGGGATTGTCTAAAGATCGGCATCATGAGTAGCAATCCAAGCTGTGCGTAGTTCTCTCCCATTCACAACTTGTGGGGAGTGTTAGAATGTTAGGAATATGTGTTATATGAGTTGTAGATTAGGATATGTATCGTACTGGTCTGTTGACCGGTTCTTAGATGCGTAGAAGTTTAAATTTTATTTCCTATCCGATTTAGTCCTAATCACCAGAAATCAGGCGACAATTGTACTTAATTCTCTTCTATAAATCAACTAGATTGTGGACGGTGAAGGGGGAGATTCACCACCACTCTTCCCATGTATCCTTGTTAGTATATCTGATATTTCAACAAGGTGTTTCCTTTTACCAAAATGTGGGTGATAACAAATTGGATGGCCGGAAGAATGAATGATTAAAAATAATGTATGTTTTAAGTTGTTTTAAAATTGATGTTTTCAAACTGACAGTGGGGGAGATTCACCACCACTCTTCCCATGTATCCTTGTTAGTATATCTGATATTTCAACAAGGTGTTTCCTTTTTACCAAAATGTGGGTGATAACAAATTGGATGGCCGGAAGAATGAATGATTAAAAATAATGTATGTTTTAAGTTGTTTTAAAATTGATGTTTTCAAACTGACAGTGGGGGAGATTCACCACCACTCTTCCCATGTATCCTTGTTAGTATATCTGATATTTCAACAAGGTGTTTCCTTTTTACCAAAATGTGGGTGATAACAAATTGGATGGCCGGAAGAATGAATGATTAAAAATAATGTATGTTTTAAGTTGTTTTAAAATTGATGTTTTCAAACTGACAGTGTTCAAAAGAGATCAAAGGCGTTGAAGTCTGCCAAAAGCATGGTGGATCTTTGCAACGGCATTTGTGAATTCATATTGGAGGTGGGGCTTCCAGGTTCCCTCAATGAAGGAATCTACTCTGCATGGAAAGTTTTTCCTATTTGGATTCTTGCATTCTCTTCTGAGCTTATTGCTTGTTTTGTCAACTATTTCTATTTGAGTCATATGCGTCATTTATAGATGCACTGTTGATTGGCTTATGCCCTGGGACAACTTTGTTTAGTATTAAGTTTTTATATGGATCTATGTGCAGTACTCAAGGTTTGGACAGTTGTCAACTTTCTAATTACCTGCTAATCAAAATGAAGGCAGAATGCTAATGGGTTTATGGAAATGCTTTCGCCTACAAGCTATTTGAACAATAGATGATGTCTGTAATTGATGTAGATATATTGTGTTATTAGTCCATGGAATTGAACTTTTTTGTTTAATTTTAGCAGAAAAGACCTTGCAAATAGTGTCAGACGAAGAGGATATAAATCAATGGCCAAACACTTCTTAAAGCAGGATACTTGTGAAGTTAATATAATAGAATGCCCTAAACCGGTGTCAAAGCATCAAAGTTGCTGTTATAGAAGGTAATCCGTCAATAAATTGGGAGAGAGAGGGGAAGGTATTATTTTATGCGATATGATATTTATAGGCAATAGATTAACATTAGCAGCATGCCTGTTTTTTGGGGAAAATGGATTATGATTTTTTTTTCTTTATTGGTACTGCAGATAGCTTGCACAGTGGAACAGCTGATTCTGTCCATCATGATTTTGGTTCGTGTGACTCTCTTATGGAAAGAAATGCCTGTGAGAATGGTAGTGGACCCACAAAGATAGGCAGCTATGATGGTAATTTAGAGGGACCACCCTTAAATAGTTTGTCTTTGCAGGAGAAGGCTGCAAATTTTGTTCGCAATGGAGAACTGGTTGCCCTTGAAGGTAAGAAGATTTAGATGTGTCACCAGAAAATTAACGATATGGGAAAGAGAATCTGATATTTTTGCATTTAACTAATGGGAACGAAAATCATCTGAACATTGTTCTCAAGTTTCATGTTCACTACAGTGCCTTCTATCAAAATTTTTTGTTTTTCTTTTTATCGTTAATAATTAGGCTAAGTGTTTGTTTCAACGTTCTTTTACCATGAAAAATGCAAAAGCTATTGAGTTACATGTGTTGGATAATATTAATGTTTTTGTTGTCTAGGTGGACTCAAAATTCCTGAAACTATTATATCAGATTTTGATAATGACACACTTGATACAATTGGTGATTCTCTTATTGGTGCCAATGACAAGATTGTTGATGAGGCTATTACCAGTTCTGGTAGAATTAATGGCAAATCAAATTCTATCATAAAAGTTGAATAGGCTACCACACAAGGCGATTTGAGTCATGACAGGTCAGTTTCAGTTGTTGAATCTGCATTTTGATGTGCATTTCAGATTTGAGTTCTTCATACCAAGTCATGTTGGGAGTCAGGTGAGTGTTTAGTTGAATAACCTGGAGTCATGTACCTCAAAACTAGGTATTTCACTTAATGACAGGTCTTTACTTTAAGAATTCAGATCTCAGATTAATAACTTCTTAAATGCGCACAAATTGTCTAAAGTACAAATGATAAGTGTCCTTCAGAACTTAAAAGCAATTTTCTATATTTTGTGTCCTGAATTAAAACTTTTCAACAGTTGTTTGACACTTCTGCACAATCATTGAGTTACAGGTGCAATTATGAGTCATGCGAGGAGCAAATTTACATTGATGTTGGGGATTCTGCTCCTGAGGTGACTATCAATCTTGATTTCCTTTTCTCTGGTCATTTCATTTCTATCTTTCGTTGGTGTTTTTATGAGGGCTTCAATGGGCTTTGGGGATCATATTTATGGAAATGCTATTGAAGGTAGAGCTCGATTTCTAGTGAAATTAAAATAACATGTTATTTATTTTGCTCATTGAAAATTAGGGATTTACTTGTTATTTTCTTTTATAATTACTAGATGTATTAGGAAATTGCATTCATTGGTATATAAAACTTCACAACCATAGACAGAGTGTTAAGCATCATTATTATTTGACTATTTGGAATTGAATGTTGGGATCCTTGTATTTTAAGTTATCTATTCCTTTAGGTGATTCTAGACTAGCTTTCCTTGATCCTCTTTGAAGTTCTTTCCCCCAGCTTTAACTTTTTTCTCCATATCAAATTGGCAATCAAAGTTAATGGACCAAACTTGTACCTTCCTTGTATGAAGATGCCACTTTAATTACCTTTCAATACCATTGATTACACACTATTTTCCTGTTGTGCATCTTATTTATTTTTGCTAGTCTTTCTACTATAGTACAAGGCATAATTTTTCATTTATTTCAATCTGGTTTGATCACACTGTCTCTTCCTTTGGCAATTTGCCTTCAGTATTGGTGAATCATCCAGCAAGTTGCTATCAAGCATTGTCTATGAGCCTGCCTGGGAATTTTTTCTGCTGCTCCTTGCTTGAGTCCATAAGCAAGAGTTTTGCCACTTAATCCTGGCGAGTGTCTCACACTTCTAGCTTGGATCACTGGCTGATGATACCTTCTCCACTTCTTGGATGTGTTCACTCATTGACGAAGAGGGTTCTGGGCAATTGACTGCTGCCCTTTGAGATAAATCTTGCCCCCACCCCCTCCCACCGCTGATCCATTCTTTATTACTGTTTTTTTCGTTTGGGTTATTGTCTCTGACTCATTGTTTGTTTTTTGAATAATCCTCCATAATAAGTAAGAAGTTATCTGTCATTTGCTTTATAAATAGATTCATGAGTTGTTTGACAGGAAAGCAACCAAATGAATCAAGTAGAAGTTCAACGTCTAAAGGAGATGCTGGTACAATATTTTATTGTTTTTTGGTCAATTTATAAAAATTATCATCTTCAATTTTCCTTTTTTAGTATCTGATGCACATTTTGATTACATTTAAAATGCTTAGCATCAGAAAGAACTGGAACTTTCTCAACTAAAGAAACAAATTGAGAGTGAGAAGGTAAAACACATTTTTGACATACTTTACTTTATATATCTACTTTTGAAAGTGGTCATTGGAGTCTTTTAGGCCCTTTTTGTCATGCATTGTTATTACGTGAATATTGGTAATCTTTGTCAGTTCTTGTGAATGGCTTTCTCCTATGCTTCAGCTGCTGATAGTAGTGATTTCCACGAAAGATGGATATGTTACAATTATTTCTGTTAGTTATGTTTGATTGAATGGGGAATGTTTATGATAATCTTTTGATCGAAGTTTTTTATCTGCTGTTATGATTATTTTCAAGACATTTTATTAATATGTATTTTTTGGCTACTATTTCCTGTAAAGTGTTTCACATTTCCTTTTTCTGCAGCTTGCACTTTCAATTTTGGAAGCCAAATCAAAAAGTGAGATAGAAATTGCAAGAAAAACCATTTTAGATAAAGATGTGGAACTGCAAGTAGCAGAAGAATCTCTTGCTGGACTGAAGGAGGTAAGTCTAGGTACTTTCTGAATGTTGCTATTTTTTTTTGCCTTAAGTTAGATAATGTTGCCTCTCGCAATGCTTCCATTTTCTGACTAGCCTACCAAATTTCTTGTTCGATTTTCTGGTAGGACTTTTCAGTTTGACTTGACAAATTGATCTAGGTCAAAATCGAGTACCATGGGAGTGGCGAGACTGTGGAGGTTGCTGGGAGCTTTAATGGCTGGCGCCATAGGATTAAAATGGATCCTTCCTTTGAAACTGTTGGTTCAAGTGGAACAAGGTTCGTGTATATATGTCTTGATGGAAGCTGAAAACTAAAGTTTGGAGCCTCAGACTTAAGTTTCTATATGAATGAGATGAAATGGGTGCTGAATCCGAGAATATTGATTCACAGATACAAGGTTCTGTTTGTAGATAGTGTGGTCAGGATGCTGAAAATTTTGCTATGCTCTGGTTTCTTATAAGTTAAACATTTTAGTAGTGAAATTTCATCAGTCGTTTTCTGTCCTTTTTATTTTTTAGCTATCCAACTTGCCTAAATAACTCCTCCAGTCCCCAGCCCAGATAAAGGAGGATAAGTTGGTGTTAGGAATGCATCAAAAGTTTGTCATTTGTAATCACATGAATCCTATTTTAAGATCCACGTCCTTGACACCTTTTCAGTATCAGGTGGAAGAAGAAGAAGAAGATCCAACTTGCTTAGGTCCTTAAGATAGAGAGGGGTTTGCTTGAAGATATCACAGTCAAATATCTGTTTGTGTTCTGCACATTTCCAAACAAGGGGTTCTAATATCCTCCATATTTTGCCCCTATTTAGGCCATACCCAAGTCCATAAGTTTTGATACCAACTGGAGCTTTGTCATAAACTTCCTCCAAAACCTCAAGCCGCTTGAGAGGAGATTCCATTATGATACGTTATAACATTTGCATGGGTAACATTTGCGGGGGTTCATTTTTCGTAAATTCTTTGCAGGAAAGCAATGATGTGGCTAGCTGTGCTGTGATTTTATCCTGGAGTTTACGAGGTTTCTTTCTCTCACAAATTTTCTTAGACTCCAAATTGTACCATTTAACTTTGTGATTGAACCTAGTTTTGAATTTTGAAGTTGGGTGATCTTGAATGGCCTATGGGAGTAGATATGTCTGAAGTTTTAAGTGAAATTCACATAGTCCTATGCTTCAAAATTAGAAAGTTGGATCCCCTTTCGCTAGTATTATAGGTTGTTCCTGAAACTGGCTTTACTGGTTTTTCTGCTGCCCTATGATGCATTTGGAATGAGGGGCATGATCAACTATGTAATTCTTGTGCTGTGCATGTCAAATGTGTTTGAACCCTAGATTAATATATTGCTATAGTTTTCCTGATATAATAATGAAAGCAATGTTTTCTTGAAAATTTAAATGGTTGGCAGAAATATTCATCTACATTAATATCTTCATTTTTTGAAGATTTATTGCCGTTTATATTTTAAATGGCCGTCTCTATGTGAACTTAGGCATGATAATGTTGATTACTTTATGTAAAGTATATTTTATGTTGTTGTTTTTGCCCATGTTTATGCAGATAAAGTTCATTGTCGATGGGCATTGGAAGATTGATTGCACAAAAGAAATTAGGTATAGGGCACATATTGAAAACAATATTATCAGAGTGGATGCATGATCGTTGCTGGTACTATTTTGGTTCAGCAGTATACAAAATAATTATTTTTTGCATGGCAATATGTGCAAAAATTAATAATGGTTGATCTTTTTTCCCCTAATTTTTGCTTACAAGTTCTTTAATTAGCATATATCATGCAGATTTTGTGCTATGGATGAGCTACAAAAATATTGTCCTGTTTCTGCCTGTTTGCGACAGAGTTTGAAGTGGCTGCTATTGATTACGACGTCGAGCTGCTATTTGCAGGTCTTGACAAAACAAATTATGGGGAAATACGATAACTTGTAGTCCTAGAAGACCCAAAATGGCACGAGCTGTGAAGCCTGTGCATTCTAAATAAAAAGAAAGAGATGTTCAGCACTACCTGGAATGTAAATATGTACGCATCAGAAATCCACAGGTGTCGTCAATCCAGAGGCATGACCATGCTTTTTATCTGCTGACAATCAAGGAACACTGCTGCCAAGGAAACAATTTTGAAAGATTTATATTGTTTAATAATGAGGGAAGGCTTATCTCCCTGTGATTTGAGTGGCATGTAAAACACAAACAATTGTAGAATAGATTTGTTGGTGTTGCCCATAACTCCTGTTAGGTGGCTGGAGCTGATGAGCCTACAATCCCAACAAAGAGGTGGCAGTGCCTCCTATATATTTGTTTTTAGGGTCAAATACCAGTGCATAGACTTTTTATCTTGTTGCAGTAGCTTAGTCTGGTATATTCACATTGAAAAAAATAAATGATCTGTGATTATCTTTTCTGTAGTGTGATTATTATGCTATGCATGAAAGAAAACCCTTTTTCCTAATGTGCAAGGAATTGCTTCTCCTTGAAAGCTTAAGCTGTTTGACTGACAGGTATTTGGTGAAGAAACAGGCTGTATATGTCTTGGCAGCTTTCCACAACCGCTCGAGTAGCTAAACGGGTGGAAATTAGCTGTCGTCCGATATCGTTTACGATCCTTTCGTACAGCAATGTGTGTACATAAGTCAACTTATTCGAGAAGCAGTTTTCTTATAATATTCATCTTTGCGCCATTGGGTGTACATGAAGTAAATATACATGCATGGGATTGTAGCGTCTGTGACGTACGTTAGTTATCACATCGCAACTATATACTCTGGTTAGCCATTGAAAAGATCACCATCCATAACCATCAGATTGGTGATCATCTTCTTAACATTCTGTAATATTGTGACACAAGGTACTGAACCAGATCACTGAATCGAACGCCTGAAGCTCGCTAGCAGACATTGTCCATGGGGTCTTTCTCTGCAACCGGTTTGTCGTTATGCGTCTGCTGTCGTCGGAGCTTCAATGATGATGATGCAGTTGATGGTATTGCCTTGTCTGTGTCACGAATCAGCCGGTATGACCATGCTCCTAGCAATGTTCCACAGACAGGCCCTACCATGTAAACCCAGAGGGCATCATATCTTTGGCTTGCAAGGGCTGGTCCTATTGTTCTTGCTGGATTCATTGATCCACCTGACACAGGTCTGGAATTTATATGTAGTGAAGCATTAGCCGGGCGGTCACTGAGAAGAAGTTGATGAATACATACTTTTGTAGGATGCCATTGCATGATAAGTATTTGAAGTTAGACAATGATTACCATATAAACCTGCTTAAGGTAGATGTGTATATATCATATGTTAGCATGAGACGGTATTTTCGTTGATGTCAAAGACAATGCAACTTACCCGGCCAGAATCGATGTGATGCAAACTGATGAGCCAACTGCTATTCCTGCGAGCTCCCCTATCTGCATAAAGTTGGGTAATGCCCAACCACACAACAACATGCCCAAAAAAGTTGTGTTTTTTATTTTTTTATAATTAATACCAAATATTGTATGTTATATAATGCTATTTACTAGAAGACTTGGACAGGAAGATCTAAGTCAAGATCATATTGGAGAAGAAGCAGGGAGTTTAACTAGGAATGGAAGGAACAGTAGTGAATAGATTTAATGAGAATTACTGCTTTATTATCGGTGGCAACCGCAGATGTAACAAACATCATGCAGAATGTCACCACAATTTCCATGACCAGGGCCTGTAATGCTGTGTTTGATGGTGTTGTAGTGCCCAAGTTTGTTATAGGTTGGAGAAGTTCTCTCAGAAGAAACGAAGCGGTTGTGGCACCAGTGAGCTGTGCAGCCCAGTAAAGTGGAACCTGTGCACATGAAATCAAGTTAGCAAAACAAATCAACATCAACGCGATGAAAGAGGTCAAGTGATGACGAGTAAAGATAATAAATTATGATTATTGAACATTTAGTCATTGCATTGAAAGCCCCTCTTAATGAAAGTGAGAATATGAGAACATTTGTCTATATAAAGCTTATATAATTATTGCCTCTTAGATTAGCAATCCCCTCTTCACCAGCCGCACAGTTTCATGCCACGAATACCATTAATGGGAATCGTCTCTTTCACTATGTTGTGCGGTGTGAGACCCAGAAAAGACATGTGGTGGTTATAACTTCTTTATCAATAGTAAGGTGGGAAAGAAGATTAAAACATTTTAACAAGAACTTTGATTTCCAGCCAATTAATTTGTCATATACATACCTGTTTCCATGGGAAGCGTAAAGCCGAGGCGAAAGCTAATGTCACGGCCGGATTCATGTGGGCGCCAGAGATATGGCCGACGGCATAAATCATGACAGTAACAATAAGTCCGCCGGCGAGAGAGGCTCCTAGCTTAGATATTGCATTCTGGTCGTTTGCACTAATAGCTGCAGTGCCACAGGTAACAAAAACCAAGAGGAAGGTTGCAATGACCTCGGTGAACACCTGTAGTATGAAGCATGCGATGTGAATTTGTATCAGAAACTTTTCATATATAACCGTATGCAATATCAAGCAAGTAATTATTAGTTAGATCTAAAAATGGATGAACACATGTTGCAGGGTGATTACCTTTCTTCCAAAGCTTGAGAAGTGATGTTTCTCGTTGAGTCCCCGGGAAAGAGTAATTTCGTCTGGAATCTGAGGTGGGTTTTGTTCAGATGATAATTTGGAAGCACAAACTTCACTGCAAATATGGTTAGACTGTGCATGTGAAGCCATAATCTGGCTACAATAAAGGAAGAGGAAGAGTTCTTGAAGGTGTGCTTATAGTTACTTGTCCAAGGGGTTGCAACTCTCCATATTTATGGAACTAGCAAACTAGTCGTGCCTCCACCGAACTGTCAACATCTATGCAGTGCCAGTACTGTATTCATTCTCTGCAAATCAATGACCCAAAGGCTAAAAATTTCTGTACGCTTGTTGGTGTGTTGTCCACTCACTCAGCGTGCTATATTTACTAACTGCATGCCTTACACGGGACTGAGCAGTGAATCAATTCTTACACACTAATCACGTATCGACATTAGTTAATAACAGTACCAACATAGACAAAGCAGCCGATCATCAACTTACTCAAACGTCGGAGCATCCGAGGAAAGTGTGGCCAAGAGGATATTCGGCCAAATCACTTCTTCCAAAATACCAACAACTACAAATCATAATACATACAATCGGGATCATGTATGTATAACTTCCAATAAGCATTCCCCTAATTGTAAAAAAAAATCAAATATAGTCATTATACTACCTTGACGCCCAGGATGTTAAATGCGTTTGGGCCACATCTGAAACAGTGGCAATATATGTACTAGTGGTCGTCCTGGCAATGGTGCCCTTTCACCAAAAAGAAGCCGAGAGCAGCCCCTCCAATAAAAATATCAGAGATTGGAAACATTACAATTCTCTTCCACAATTGTACTTATTCTTATTACTTAGCCATGATTGTTTATGTGCAAGGGGAAGTATATATATGTCTATGGAGTTTCGTTTGTTTTCCCATCCTTAAACTGAAAGTATAACTACATGATGCATGCTGTATCAGACATCAATATGGAATTTTAATTCATCGGTACTTGAAATCTTAATTTTCTAAGACTATGCTCTTTGCAATGAGCATTTTCTTAACAATTTGCGCTTAAGATATTCCAAATGTATAACTAGTATCATAGAATTTGCACCAAGAAATATTCTGGGCACTTTTCAGATCCTTTTTTGGGTTGACAGTCGATATTGTTGTAGAAGAAAATGCATCTTTCAACAGTGTCTACATATTAGCTGCTGGGTACCACATTCATGAGCTAGTCTGTGATGTCAAAACAATGGCTCTATTGCTGCACAACAAATTATCATAAAATTAGCAAATTCATTTCATGAATTATATATACTGGTCTAATTATAAACCATGCACAATACATTATTTCACAATTGCTTTGCCATAGATAGACCAAAGAGACACCGAAGCCCCACAAACCGACTTTGATAAAGAATATGCAGGCTGTCACAACTTATAGCTAGAAACATCGGAGTCCATTTTGGAGATAAGCCCTACAACAATTGCTTCAACTTTCAAGTTATGACCCTTTATAAGGTACTGTCCCCAACTTGGTAGGACCCTAAAACCGCCCTGTAATAAGTGACTTAACCAATCAAGCAACCACTTGCATCCCCTTACAGCAACCAAAGGCCCCTTTCGATATGTTCCTAATTATTCCACTTGTGTTTTTTATCTTGCAAGAGTTAAGATATTAATAATGTTGATAAAATGCATGTAGATAATCATTAAACGATTTGTATGAAATGTTAATGAAAACAAGAACGTAATATTTGCATGGCTTCACTCTTGAAAGCCGTCCCCTAAATTGATCCGAATCATAACATTTGCTAAGGTACTTTCAATCGAGTATTCCGAGGTATGTGGTTCTTGCACTGAGCCGCTGGTCATCAACTGCAAAGCAATGTGACGACGCTCAACTCTCTATGATCATGACAATCATTAACGCTAATTTCAATCAACTATTCACTTTCGGCATTGGGCAGGCTAACAAAGTCAACTTAGCCTTTTCCCTGGCCAGGACTGCAATAGACAGCCACTTATCTATGGAAGACACCTTGCCTTCTTAATTACCAGAGAATTTGAGCAGTTGATGACTGGCTCACACGTTCTGGGTCCTCCTTTGTTTCTTGGGCTCTTAACCCCTTGAATTTGTTGATAATATTATTGCATAGGAATCATGAAGATCAATCTCATGATTCAGTAAGCACATTTTCTGGGTAACAAATGATAACAAAAACATCTACGAGAACAAGGCCTTCCATGACAATAAAGGGAGCATCCAATCCACGTTGTAAAAACAAGATGCAAGTGTCATTGATCAAAATTTACAATCGGAGAAATTTACTAAAACCATACAAGGCCTTAATGATATATGTTTGAGCCTCACTTTTCTTCTGTGACAGACTACAAATTCTCACCTGCTTTCAGAGTGCACCATGGTTGATAATAAACAGAGCTGTTAAGATTCAGATTAGTTCATGTTGAAATTGATGTATCATCACCAAATATATATCTTGTTGTAAATAGGTGTAAGCAAGATAGACTTTGTATACATCCATGGCTTACTTTCACGTTTAAATCAATATCCCAAAACTTGGATAGAAACAAAATGACAGATGTTTATGCTGCGTGTCCTTCCTAATGCCACAACTGCATGCCTCTGTTTTGCTTGTGTGCTCCTCTATGCAGCTCATAAATCAAAGCAGCCAGCTTACAGATAAATCCTCTTTAGCCAATGGTTGTGTTTAACACTTATGCAGTGCTATACATTTCCAATTCGAGCATATTTCTCCTTCCTCAACATTTTCTTTTGCTAATGAACTTCCTAGTGACTTGCCTCGTCCTGCTGATTAATTTTGGATTATACAACATGAACCACTCATAATAATAGGGAGATACAGCCATTAATAGGACAAGCACATACTACTCATGGATCGGGTCTTCTACAAACAAAACACAAATAACTCCTTTTTAACAGGTCCAAACATTAAAAAACATACAACGACTCTTAACCTCGCAAAGCATTTACAACAAATATATAAAGTCCAAGAAATAAGTCATATGTTAGTGATTACCCCGAATTTTGCAACATTAAAAAATCCATGCCATACCATAAAATGTTCCGAAGTTATTCTAGAGTATCTTAAAACCACACCGGTAGAATTACATAGCAAGCTTTCCACAGCTTACAGAATTACAAAGAGACGAGAATAATGAGATGTGCCTTCAAGTCCTGTTAGACAATATGAAAGACAAATACCTTCCACATTCTCAGTACAATTCTTCAGAATCTTCCCATGATTCACTCTGTGAAGGCTGTGAGCAATGACCTGTTATTACACGTATAGACAATTAAGTTTTGATGTCAAATGCAGGGAGAAGGTGACCTTTCACACGGATCTTGAACTGAAACATTATCAAATTTAGAAAACGCCCATCATTAACTAAGACTTGAAATGTATTTCTAATCGATTTCTAAGGTGTTTCACTGCA
Source organism: Piper betle (assembly GCA_033002965.1). Classification (NCBI taxonomy): domain Eukaryota; kingdom Viridiplantae; phylum Streptophyta; class Magnoliopsida; order Piperales; family Piperaceae; genus Piper; species Piper betle. The sequence goes on along the minus strand of JAURVB010011822.1, from coordinate 28,796 downwards.
TCCTATTTGTCATTTATGAGCAGAATGATGATGAGCAAGAGTTATACCAATTTGGCCATACATACCCACCACATAACAGAAAAGACATTTAGGGGCATATACCGAACATAGCACCACAAATTGGCGCCAACAAATTTTTAGCACAACTGCATAAACAAGGTGCAGCTGAATTTGACATGTATGAAATCAGTATTGATATCTAGTAACTAGTAAAGATAATATCAAAAGCTATCAAAAAGATTAATTTACCATAACAAGCTACATCTAACAAGAATCATGCTCACCTTTGACATTCCAAGCATATTGGTTTTCTTTCACACCTCCGTTGTTGAAAAATGAACTGTAATGAATATCATAGGAAGGCATTCGTCTGCAAAAGTCCACCATATCGGAAGGCTCACTTTCATTGCCATCGGCAACATGTGTAGGTTTTGGCTGCATAGGGTTTTTCTAGGTCTTCCCCGTGATCTCTTCACCTGATTTGTGCCCATTTGACAACTTTTGGTGGCCTGTGCCGGCCAATTGCCTCGTGATTCTTTCATACAAGTTCCAAAGTCTGAAGCTAAAAGAGGCTGAGGAGGTCGACCACGCTGTCTCTTTTCTCTATTCACACAGTTAACAGTAGCAGAGGACATTTCCAGCCTAGGAAACCGATTACAAGCAGTTTCGTCAAAAATTGACACAAGGAACTTGTTATTGCCTTCATACAAGAAAACGAGAAGGTCAGCTTGTTGCAAGCGATGTTCCCGTGCAAAATCATCCCAGCCACTTGCAAAGTACATATTTCTGCCCTTATATTTTAACCTCACATAATATTCACCTCCGAAAGGTCCACACAGAATAGCCTTTTCAGATGCATACATCATATGCTTCACAAAGAATTGGGGTATTTTCTGCAAATAAATCATGTGAAACAAAAAAACCAGTTACACAAAATAAATTATCGCAAGAGAGAAGAATTGAATATACATATAGTAGGATTTAAAAAGTACAAACATCACAACAGCGTTTTTCAGGTTTGGCTTAGTAATACATCATCTTTAAGGCAAATACGGTCAAAATGTGCTTGGTAAGTCACAAGGTGAGTTTATTTTCCACCGAAGAAAATTCTTGAAACATGTCGAAGAAAGACCCATGTTCCAATTTCGATAAATTACCATATTAAATCCAAGGAATTTCTCTGTGCAAATTGCTCTCTTTTACTACAAAAAATTGCGAACCCTTTTAAGCAGCAACCAAGTTAATCAACATCGTTAAAACATGATGACCGATATTGAATTAAGCATGCAAATAAACAGCAACCATGAGCAGATGCAAATGCTTCCAATTTCCTTAAAAATACAATCTTTAATCCAGTTTAGAGATGGTAATCACGAAAAATGGACCAATTTTTTTCATCAACCTAGTCCAAAAAGAGCCATGGAAGTCAATGTTTCAGCTTTTAGCCATAAAAACCCAAAGTTTCAATATTTAACAACAGAAAATGCCTATACACTCGTACACACACACACACACAACAACAACAACAACGACAACAAGAAACAGATCATGCAGAAGCTCACCAGGCACCGAAACTGCTCGCACTGGAACGCAAACTTCAAAAAGCCAGGCTTGAAAGAGCTCCCTTGATGATCCCTCCTCATCTTCTTCGACCACACGCCGATCACCTTCGGCAGAGCACGGCACACAGCTCAAACAACAAGGAATTAAACGCAAGCAGTGGTACCAATTATCTGCGACCATTCTCACCCCCTCCCCATTGGCAGAGGAGGCATCCCACGGCTAGGCCAGTGTCAGGGACGGCCTGCCATGGGCAGCGTAGGTTGGATCAGACAGAGGATTAGCACCGAAGAGGAAACGTTAGGTAGGTGAGGGCGGGAAGGACGAGGTGATGGAAGCTTGGAAGAGGCACTCATGGCGTGGAGTTATTAATTTATGGAAACGCCTACTACACACGCCTTTCGGGGCGCATATGGGCCTGACCGTTGATGATGGCCCGAGGGCGTGTCCATCGGCGTCTGTAGCAGGCGTCTCCAAATCTTACTCTAATTTAAACTTATTCTAACTCCTATAATTTTTAAATTTCTTATTTAATCTTTTATTTTAAAACTACTTAAACTTAAACTAAAATTAAATAAAATATGACAGCTCAATTTTAAATACTATGATTGACCAAAATAATAATAAATTTTGGTCTGTATTTAATTTATATTTGAAATTCTACTTCAACTAACTTATATTTTCTTATGCATAATTCAGTACATGCAAGCTCATTTTAAGTTAAAAAACACCTTTATTTGGGATTGTATTTAGTACAGTGTTTAGACTTTTGACTCTAATTATAATGAGTTTTTTTATTAAACTTTTATTTATTTTGATTTTAATAAAATTTTCATTGAAATTTTATTTTGAGAAATAAAATGTGTTTTGATTTTATGTTATAGTGTAAGCTATGTCAAATACAGACATCAAATTATAAATTGTTACCTAAAATGACTATAATTAGCATTGCACTTATAAATGTTTGGAATTGCTATAATATTGAGCTTTGAAATTTGAGGGTATTTTTTGTCCTTGGAATTCAACTATTAAAAGGTAAAACTAAACGAGGACAGGAATTTTCGACCTCTGTATTAAGTGTGGTGCAATTTCTTCTTCTAATTATATTTTTATTGATAACAAATATTTTAGAATTATTTTAAGTGCATTTACATGGACAATTTCATATATCTATAAATATAGTTAGTTTATGAATTTTAAAGTGATTTTTTTACTTTATTATATTTTTTAAAAAACAAATCCTCTAGATTCACACACACCTAAATCTGAAGCCCGTTTAGTTACCCAAGACACACACTTACAATATCAACCATATACAACTAGTCTCATTAGTTATTGAACCCCTATTGAGTTAATATATCTTCTTTATGGGTAAAAAAATGTCATTATAAGTTAGTTTATTTGGTTATCATAAAATTAGTGTAAATGAAATAAGAATTTTGAAATAGTAAATTTTACGAAAAATAGATATAATTAATATTTTTTTATAAAAAATATTATTAAATTAATTATTTTGTATACAAATTAAGAAAAGTACGTCAAAAAATACAAAATAATCATAATTACCTTATTTTATCTACCTATGTGTTATTTAGTTAGTAAAAAAATTACACTTTTCTATCTTAATAGATAAGAAAAATAAAAAAATTTTCCTCCATGGAAGTACATATGGGTGACCTACATAAAATAATCATGATTAATTTGAATATAAAATATATTACAAAATATTAGTTTTCTTAAAAATATACTATGTATATAATAATTTAATTAAGTTGACCAATTAAAATTTTCATGTCATTAATTTTTTTCATGCTAACCAAAATGTTTATTTTCTAATCAAATTTGATTTTTCTTTTTGTTTAGGTGTCAATCTTTTTTTAATAATTCATTAGCCATTAGTGATATAAAAATACAACAATTATTTGTAAATCTGTCACAAACGGCACATAACCATTATTATTTGAAGATTAAAATTAAGATTTCCACATTTCATGCACAGAAACAAAATATTTTTTTGTTTTTTTATGCGAATTATTTTGGGACCGAGTTGAATCGAGTGAATTGGGCCGATCCCCACAAGTTTTATAAGACCGAATTGAATCGGATGAATCGGGCGGGTGGATGCCCACAGCATTGGCCGAGGCGACTCAGTAGGGAAAGCCTGCTCTGGTAGAGGGAGCAGCTTCACTCCTCTTTCACCATAGCCGCCACCGCTTCCACCGGCCAGAGGCGGCGATCGAGAAAGAGAGGTACAAGTTTTCATTTTTCAAGTTCTTATTGTAAAGTTCATTTCTTTTATCAGATTAGATGCGAGTTTATTGCGTTTCTGGAAGTGTTTACCTTGTTGAGAATCTTAAAAGAAGGATTGTTGATCGAGTTTGGTGTTAGAGGTTAGAGTTTTTGAGATGAAACTGGACATATTATATGAGAGTTTATTGTTTTGTCGCTGGTGAAGTGATGTCCTTGTTGTGAATTTGAAATGAGGGGTTGTTGATCTAGTTTGCTATTGTATGTTTGAGGTTTTTGATCTGAAATGGACAACCAACAAAACCTTTTTTATAACGTTCTAATAGACATTGGATCACTTGTGAAATATTTGATGGTAAATTAGGGGACTGCTAACCTGGTTGAGCCTGGGGCTATACATCTCGTGGAATTTTATTTATATAGTGATTTCCGTGAAATTTAGTGATGTACGTGATATATTATTGTGGTGCAAAGCTAAGTAATTTTTTCAGAACAACTTTGTAATTTTTTCAGAGCAACTCCGGGTAAAGGGGACTATAAATGGGTAGGAAATTCAAGATCTGTTCTTTGGGTAAAGGAGAGCTGAGGATGAATGGTACTTTGGTTTTCATTCAAGCAGAATATTTGTAAATTTATAGAGATTATGAGATGATGGCAGTACCAGCTAGGGGGCATTCACAGTTGTTGCTTGTCAGTAATATTGTCCAGTAAAACTTCTTCAAATTGGAGAAATTGTTTTGACACATGAAATAAATTACGGTACAATGGATGCCTTATGGTATTATGGTAGACTTTCTAATTTATTACTGTGACTCTATTTATATGTAAATGTGTATTTACTTGAAATATTTGTGTTTTTGGTGGAATGAAACTTTCTCTTCCAGGTGGGTATCATGTCGTTGTTGGAAGCAAAATTCTTCCGTTTTCTCAAGATTGTGGGTGTTGGTTTTAAAGCTCGTGCCGAAGCTGAAGGCCGTTTGCTTTATCTGAAACTGGGCTACAGCCATGAAGTTGAGCTGACGGTACCTCCTGCTGTTAGGGTTTTCTGCTTCAAACCAAACATAATTTGTTGCACCGGATTAGATAAGCAGAGAGTCCACCAATTTGCTGGTGCTGTTCGCAGCTGCAAGCCCCCTGAAGTATACAAGGGAAAAGGTATATTGTACATTGATGAGGTTATTAAGAAGAAACAAGGAAAGAAATCCAAGTGAATATTTTTCCTTGTACTTTTTACTTCAAACTTATTAGTGAAGTTCTGTAACTGATCTTGTTGAACTTTTTCATTGTTACATTTGTTATGACATTGCATCTGCTTTAACCTTAGGTTTATTCAAAATATGATAACTTGTAGATTATTCACTGGTACAAAAGGAAAACCATTTGTGGTGACTGCTAATCTTAGTTGCTAATCCTTTTATCCTTCTCTGAGTTTAAGTAGTTTTACCCATTAACTGCCATCTTTTTTTAGTTGATTTTCTCGGGAAACTTATCTTTCAGCAGCTTTTTTGGTTTCATATCCTCACTTGATTTTCTCGAAGGCAGGTTTTATATGGGTTCAGGATTAGCTCTGATGTGAAATTTACTTGGAAACGTCTGCGTCACTCTTTTTTGTGCCACAAAAAGGGTCTCAACTGTGGAACGCACTGGGAATTGGATGAGTATAAATACTTTAAAGAAAAGCTCTGAATGATAATCATGATTAAATTGGATCTGCGAGCATTAATAAACCTTAAATCTTTTCTCTGGATAGGAGCAGGAATTTAAGCATCACTTTGATCTCTTCAAATGCTGCAATTTTTTGTTTTCCATTCAAGACGCCTTCAATATTAACATTCAGCATTTAACAAGGGGATGGTTGCTGCCCATTCATTTATGCTAAATATTGCTTTACGACTAATCAAGGAGATACTAGACTTCATGCTGAGTAAAACTGAACAACTCAGAAATTTGCAAAACCCCAATAAGCTCTTGACGTGCCACTGCAAGCGCCCTTGACAACAGGATGAGTGCTATCATTTCTGATAAAAAATTGCTTGCATGATACAAATTTTATCAGGTATTGCATCCTTACAATCTATAACATTTTACAGAAAATAGAGAAAGTTAGCGATGGAGCTGAGCTGTATGACACGGCATGCGTTTATGAAGAACACATGAGTGTTGCTTTTCTATTTACTTTTCAAATAAAAAAATTGATAAATTTTCTTTGGTACCAAAAATTCCCATTTTAAATCAGGTTTTAATTAAGTCGAATATTGAATAAAATCAAGTTTTGAACTATCAACATGGCCCTTGCTGCTTCGTTGAGGCATGGTTCAGCCACTCTAGCATCTCATTAAATCCAACTTAATCGAACCATAAAAGAAAATTTTGCCCATTGAGTACACTGAGTCAATTTGAACTCTCCATCCAAGCTTAAACTTAAATAAAGTATAGAAGAAAATTTTACCCCGGCCAAAACTCGTTGAATAGATTGAGTCAAATTAAACTCTCAACTCAAGCTTAAACTTAGTTATGCTATATATAATAGAAAAATTTACACCGATCAAATTCATTGACTAAATTGAGTCAAATCAAACTTTCAACCTAAACTTAAACTTAATCAAACCATAAAAGAAAAGTTTACCCTGACCAAACTCATTGAGTACATTGAGTCAAATCGAACTTTCAATCCTAGCTCAAACTTAAATATGTTATATACTCGTCAGGTCATAGTTTTAAATACCTACTAGTCATTATATTAGATTTATACATAATATAGGTATATTTAGTTCAATCGAGTTGAAGCAAGTTCAACCATATTTAAAAATTATAAATAAAATATTTTATTAGATATTAAAAATATATTTTACCATTAATACTTTATTAAACATCAGCTAAAATACCCAAAAAATTTATATTAAAAACCATACCAAATTGATTGATAGTACATGTCGTCTACAACCTGTTAGTATAATTGGGTATTTAAAAAAGGTTCTACAGATGTTCTTCACCAACGGTTCCCCCCGCCCCCACATTTTTATATAATTATCTTACTCAAATAATTTATATCATAATTAATATTTTTTTATTGATGATGAATACGGATGATGAACGTCGGCGTGAAAGAAGTATTTAGGACTACGAGTCAAATCGAACTTTTGGGTTAAAAGTGGGTGACTCGACGGGTCGGCTCTCCCTACAAACCCCGGGCCAACGATACCAGCCCAACACCTCTAGCCCGGCCCGAGAAGCGTACAGCCGAAGCGGCGGCGCTCGTAGGTCTCCGATCGCTACTCCGCCGTCTCTCCGCCGCTGCCCTAGACCCTCCCTCCGCCGTTCCGCCGCCGCTTTCGGCAGGAAAAGTACCAATCTCTCTTCTCCTCCTCCTCCTTCCCCTATCCAGTTCGCCGAATTCCCCTTTTTCCTGAGAATTTCCGCGTATCCGGCTTGCAATACGATGCCAGTTGATGTTGTTGTTGTTGCGTTGCAGGTGGACGGCCATGGAGAATCAGGAAGACGAGGGGCGTGGTCCGGGGACCATCATGTCAAGCACGATGGAGAGGTTTGGTTTTTTTAAAAAAATTTTTTTTAGTGGTTTTCTTGTTTGTGAAGAAGTTTGAATCTGAATTGTATGGATTATTTGTGTGAATTTGATTTTTTTTAGGAGACGCTTGCTCGGCAGGAAGAGAATAAGAAGTCGATTGAGGCGAAGATTGCTCTTCGTCAAAGCAATTTGAATCCTGAAAGGCCCGGTTGGTGTTTTTCAATGGAATTTTTTTTGTTAAAATTTTTGGACGCCGTTGCATGGAAGAATTGAAGGGATAATTTGCTATGGACGCATTTCTTAATTATTGTATATTCATGGTATGTTCTGTGCTTTAATCTCTTCTCTTCGTGTTATGCATTCTGGATTTATTTCACCTTTTGACGGGAATGATGCGGAAGAGAACGAGGGATTGGAGAGAAGGGAAGATGAAGTAGAAATTTAGGAGAGGAAGACGCAATAGGGGAGGATAAAAAGCTTTGGAATCGGCCAAAATAATAATTTTAATTCCTTTTATCAACCTGTAAAATTCAAGGTCATAATAATATATAGAATCATAACACCTGATAATGTAAGGAAATACTAAACAAAATTCAAATAAGTAGGACATCGCTAAAATCTCAATCTATTGATAAAATAGCAAATAAAATTTGTTTTTTATATATTCTTATTCTATAGAATCTGTCCTGCTGGATACATATAGAACCTGACCTGCATATTTGTGATGTGAACCCGTCTTCATAAGTTTTTTCTTTTTTCTTTTTCCTTTTTTTTAAGGAAAGGAAAATTCTATAACTAAGTCATTTATTACATTTTGATCTGACAGTTCAATATTTTTTGAATGACATGATGTCATTATTGAGTTGGCTTGGTATAACTTGTAAATTTGCAAGTTCACAGTGGAATGATTTACGTAATTGCTTTGTTTCAGTTGCTGTTTCTCAGATTTTAATTAATGTGCCTGTTCCAAATAATGCTATAATCCTGTTTACTCCTGGTTGTTGGCTGATTCTGTTGACAGATTAAGTTTTAGGTCCAGTTGAATTAAGATGTGATTTGACCTTATGCAAATTTGGCTGCAGATACTGGTTTTTTAAGGACATTGGACTCTAGCATTAAACGCAACACAGCTGTAATCAAGAAGCTTAAACAAATAAATGAGGAGCAGAGGGAAGGACTCCTTGAAGAATTGAAGAGTGTGAACCTGAGCAAGTTTGTTAGCGAAGCTGTGACTTCTATTTGTGATGCAAAGCTCAGGACATCAGACATTAATGCTGCTGTTCAGGTGTTTTTATAGTTCTTTTTGATACGATCTTATTGTGTTTAGTAACTTGTGTTGCTTTTTCATTTTGTAGAATGGTACAAAACACTGTCCTGAAATTGATAAAAAAAAGCTCAATAGATAGAAAAAATGAATTGGAAAAGCTTGGTGGCCTTCAGATAGAAGAGACAAATGCCTATCAACCAACATCAGATAGATCATATATAATATGTCTTCAAAGCAAATATAGTAGGCTAATTTATTTTTATACATCAATTGAACATATGAAGTGAAAAAAAGTCCATATACTGATATTGTTCCCTTTACTACATGCTTTTCTTTTGTTGTGCTAATCCATTAGCTGATTCACGTTTTGTAGATATGCTCGTTGCTTCATCAAAGGTATAAAGATTTTTCTGCAAGCCTTGTCCAGGGGCTCCTAAGAGTTTTCTTTCCAGGAAAGTCTGGAGACGATGTAGATGCAGATAAAAATATGAAAGCAATTAAAAACGAAGCACTTTAAAGCTTCTCATGGAGCTCTTTTTTGTTGGGGTTGTTGATGATGCAAGCATTTTCGTTACTGTCATCAAGGATCTTACTAGCTTAGAGCATTTAAAGGACAAGGATACAACACAGATGAATATGTCACTTGTTGCCAGTTTTGTGCGCCAAGGAAGAAGTTTCTTAGGACTTTCTCAGTCGGGACAAGAAGAAGAGGTACAACTTGTGAAATCTGCCTTCCTGGCAGACATAAAATCTTCGTCGCAGGAAATATGCTTATTCAAAATATTTGCCTTGAATTATCTTGTAATACAACGCTCTTGCCCAATTTGAAGAAGTTCAACAAGTTTTGTTTTGAAAAAATTTTAATTGACTAAATTAAGCGCAAGCTTTTCTTATCTGTATGTTAATGTATGTGTTTGGTGCATATATATATATATAATCTGGAAGTTAGAATGTAGTCTAGGATGGACCTTTTTTTTTTTTTTGCAAATTTCGATAATGCTTATTATATACTAATGTGCACATAAGTTAAAAAGTTATTTCTTCAACTATTGTTGACTTTTGAATTTTAGAAAAGCAGATAAAATCACCAGGTTTGAATCATTTGCCAGTTAAGAGACTGCACCAATCTTATTTTGTTGGCATGTTTAGAAGAGGTATATGATGAATCATGATGATGTGGAATCTTTACCTCATATCTTTCTTCTGAGGGAAGGTCATCATAAATATATTTAAGCTATCATGTTTTTGCGTGTTTATTCTGCCTACCCAGTACACCTTGGATAAGGTGCGATGATGCTGATTATGATTGCAACATATTTATTAGCTTGGTTAACTTGTTTTAAGCCATAAATCATGTGTATATGTCAATTTGCATTGATTCTTGCCTCAATATTTTTATGCAGTTCTTTAATGGCCTTAATATCACGACTGACCAAAAGAAGTTGTTTAAAAAGGCTATTTATTCTTATTATGAAGCCTCTACTGACAATCTTCAATCTGAGCATGCTGTAAGATCTTAAATCTCCTTTGTCTATAGTTGTCTTTTTGTCCATACATTGAGTAAATGTTCTTCTTGAACTGGCATGACAGCCATAGTTTTCCTACTGATATTTTACAATAAGATTTGACCTTCATTGCAGTCAGCATTCATATACATTTCAAATCAGACAACTTTCTAATATATTAATTCTTGGTGCTCTCTGCAACAGTCATTACGCCAGATGGAGCTTGAGAATGCCAAAGTTTTGAATGCCAAGGGCGAGCTTAGTGATGAAAATGTAAATGCTTATGAAAAGCTTAGAAAATCGTTTGACCATTTGTTTCGAGGAGTATCTTCGTAAGTTAGCCTTCGTGTTTTGCTCTCTACTGGTTCTTTTATTTCTTATTGCTCAATTATTAAATGAGTGTTCATTGTAAATTGTAATTCAAATCATACTGGACACTGCTATGATGCCACTATTTACTGTAAAAAAAATCTGTTGAGTAAAATGATTGAGACCTGATGCTTTCTTGTTTCCATGATTAAAATTTTTAAAATTTGTTCTGTTGCTGTGCTGATAGAAGGTTAAAATGATCATTAGTTTACTGGTGACAGGTTAATTTAGTTATTATGGTTTGAAAGGTGATCACAATGATATCAGCTGATGCCTATAGGTTTAGTTACAAATTACTCTGCTCATGCACTTGTGACATATGTAGTTTCTGCAAGTGTACTGCTTGTGTCTTTGCAAAGTTGATGACCATGTTTACCGAGGACACTGTTTTTTTCATATTGTAGAAATACAAGAATATTGCTTCAAGTCTTTTACAATGATTTCTTTGACTTCATAGTATCAAGTCATTCTTAGTATGAAATGTTCTTGAATGGAGTAGGATAAATAGTTTAAATTCTGACCCTTTCACATTTGATTGATTATATGATAATCATAATTTATAGGAAATTTCTGGAGATCAGTAAATCCAGATAATAGATGCTCAAATGCACATCTTCTTTTTTGTTTGCTGCAGGAAGCTGAATGTCGTACCCTGCTTGTCTATTTTCTTTAATTATCTTTGTGGTCTTATATTTTGTATATATCTGAGTCCTAATTTTATTTGCCTTCTAGAACTTCCATTGTAAGATTATAGTAGTTTAATCTGATGCTATTATGTCTTTGAGAGCTAAGATTATATAATTTTTTATTGATGTAACTTAGGCAGTGAGAAGGTTTACTCTTTAATAACAGGAATTTTTCTTGATATTTTTGCTCTTGTTTCATGTTGAATCATGTTTTGGTAATGTTTTTTTTTCTTATTGTGTAAATGTGTATAAGTAGTAGTTAGGCGATTTGTTCTTGAAGGATTACGTAAAGTTATTTTATTTCTGCAATTTTTTGATTTTTTTCCTTGGTGAATAATTGTTTTTTTAATCCTTTCAACTTACAGTTTGGCTGAGGCACTTGACATGCAGCCTCCTGTAATGCCAGAAGATGGACATACTAGGGTTACAACTGGAGAAGATATTCATTATCCTTCTTCTGGTAAAGATGTATCTGCCGTGGAACCAATATGGGACGATGAAGATACTAGAGCATTTTATGAATGCTTACCTGATCTCAGGTTTGAATTTTATCTGATTTTTATATGTTCATATAAATAATCAAATAGTAATAAGATAGTTATTTTAGTGCAAAGTCCATTGCACAATGTAGCGTGTATTTTAATTTTTTATTTGATGGATTAAGGTATTTAGATAGAAGCACAAAAACTGGAAGCGAACAGTTACTTACCTGTATATGCTATTTTTCACTTTAGAGCGTTTGTTCCTGCTGTGCTGTTGGGGGAATCAGAGCCAAAAACTGCTGAACGTCCTACTAAGGTAGGAAGAAATGTGGATTTTAGTTGTTGCACCTGAGTCTATTACTGTCATTAGCACTGTTAAGCAGAGGCCATTAGAAAGTTTGAGCTGGTGATCTGCTTGCCTTTTACATAAATGTCTATTGAGTTGTTTTAAGGTTTCCATCTTCCAGATGACAATGACTTAACTTAGTTGTATTATAATGAAATAACTTTCTTGGCTGAATATCTGATTCCATGAAGACAAAGTGACTCCTATGGATTTAATTAAATAACTTCCTTATCTAGGAAGTTTTTTTTTGAGACAAAGATGATTCCTATGGATATTGAATGTTATAGTTAGGATTATTGTATGCATGAATGTTTTTACAAGAATGAGTTAAATAGGCTTGAAATTTGTCTTATTTAAAGATAATTAATTCTCCAAGGAAAAAGCCTTATATCCCATACTTAAAATTTTACATGATTGTTATTTTTTTCAATGCTGCATTTAGTAAACTACTTGCTGTAGTTTTACCATATGTTTTTGTTTGATGTCTGACAAGTGACTTTTTAAATAGGATGCAACTTCCGAAGGTGACCATGTTGATGTTGGAGAGGTACCTGCTGACTCAGAATCATCACCTGATGGAAAAGCCAGTGAAAAGGGGAAGAGCAAGGTGGATAGCGACAAGGAAAAGATGAAAGATCTTGACAAGGGAAAAGAAAAGGAGGCTGAAAGAAAGGGTGAACTGGAGAAGGAAAAACCTAAAGCTCATGATGGCCCAAATTTGGATGGTTTATTACAAAGACTTCCTGGATGCGTGAGCCGTGATCTTATTGATCAATTAACTGTGAGCATCTTGTATATTGACTCTTCATTTTTTGTGTGCTCTTTGTTTAATGATCTTTGTTTAAAAGTGTTTGCATAGATACTTAGTGGAAGTAATGTCACTTTTTCAGGTTGAGTTTTGCTATTTAAATTCAAAATCAAGTCGGAAAAAGCTTGTACGTGCTTTTTATAATGTCCCAAGGACCTCGTTGGAGCTACTGCCATATTATTCCCGCATGGTAGCAACACTGTCCACATGTATGAAAGATATTTCTTCTACGCTCTTGCAAATGTTGGAAGAGGAGTTCAATTTCTTGATAAATAAAAGGTCTGTCACTCTTGATGGCTGTTTTCTGCATATTAAAATTTGCAAGTATTTTTCTCTAAAGTAACTTGTATTTTGTAGGATCAAATGAACATTGAAACAAAGATAAGGAATATCAGATTTATTGGAGAGCTATGCAAGTTTAAAATTGCACCACCTGGACTTGTGTTTACTTGCTTCAAGGTAATTGTTTCACTGTCTTTATTTAATACTACAATTCTACAATTGTTCACCTTCATGGTTTGCTGCTAAAAGTTGATTTCTTTTTATAATTAAGTTGATGCTTCGGGTTATTATCTTGATAAAATTGCCAAGATGGGTATCATCATGGTATGAGTTATCTGATTTCGGTTTCGTTTCGGAACTTGGTAAATCTGGAATTTCTGAAACATATTGGAGGAATTTCGGAGAAATTTGGAATTTTTAAAATGTGTAAATATGCATTATAGATACATAAATTGTCATGTAAACAACATATAAAAGATAAATATATAAATTTGACCTAGAAAAGACAACATAAGCCGATGTATTTAAATCCACAAAGCTGATACACAATTAAGTGCACATAAATATTAAACCATGCAAATGCTATTGGTCTAATATTTTGAAACATAATACTTAATTAATAGAAAGAAGGCACAACACTTAACAAAAGAAGACATAACACTCAATCAATAGAAAGAAAAGCCCTATGTGGATCAATATAACCACTCTGGTATAGGAATAAGAATTTCGTTTTGCCTCTTATTTTTGTTTGGGTAGTCTGCCAAAATAGGAATTCCGATGAAATTTCGTAGGAATTTTGCGGAATTGCTGACCATGGTTCATACTGGCCACCATATTTCCTCTCTCTTTTTTTTCCTTTTCTTTGCTGCTCATGTCTTACCGGCCCAAGCTTGGGCCCTGGACAAAGGAGGAGGGTGGTGTCAAGAAAGGCATCTGGTCATCAAACTTTGTCATTTGTAATCACATGGATCCTAGTTTAAGATCCATGCTTCAACGGCTTTTTGGGTCTAAGGTGGAAGAAATAGAAGGATGATTAGAGGAGGAACTACTTGAATATGTTTGAAAGCCATATAAGCAAGTTACTACGATGTTTATATCAATAATCAACTCAAAACCTAATTGCAATGGAGATTGGTGCTTGGTAAAGGGTGAAGGGGCTCGGATCTTGATGCCTTTGGTTATTGAGAGACTCGTTACAGATGGGGAGAGATTGGCAGATTGGGGAGAAGTGATTAGGAGTCTTGGATTTTGGCTTCTTGGATACCTTGGGAGAGTGATTATTGAGTTGAGGAGAATTCTGTAATAATTTCAATTGTGGATGAGCCCTGGTGGTATCATTTTATTTCAGGATTTTCCAACGTAGTTCTTGCTTAGATTTGTTGTATCACTGATTGTGGAAGTACAGGAGGTCATGGAAATACAGAAGGAAGAGGCTGCTATGAATTATTGGAGGTGGATAGAACTGGTCGATGGAGGAGTGAGGCTGTATATGGCAAACTGGGATATGCTGGAGGAGTAGATTTAGTAATTACATAAAACAGGAACAGGGCAGTAAAAAACTGCTGTAGGCAAATATGGCAGTATAGAATTCAGCCGGTAGAGTATAATACTTGACATTTATCTAAATGTCATTGTTGTGGACGAGGTTTTTGCCAATTTAGAATCTCTCGTTTCATTGACACTTGCAATATGGCCCTTTGGATTGGAAGGAATATAGAAGTGATTTATTTTGTCTCAACAACATGTATGCATATATTTGGATGATTTTTTTTTAATCGGGCAATCAGGTCACTTGCTATATAGTTCCTTTGCAATGTGGCACATATATTTATTATTATGATCTTTATATATGTTTTAGTGTCAGGCGCAGGCGTGTGTTAGTTAAATTTTGTATCTTTTCTCTTGTTATGTTTGAGTCAGCATCCTTATCTTAAATGCGGTTTTCATATTGGCCAGGCATGTTTGGATGATTTTACTCATCACAATATAGATGTTGCGTGCAACCTCTTAGAAACCTGTGGAAGCTTCTTGTATCGTTCACCTGAAACTACAATTCGTATGGCGAACATGCTGGAAATTTTGATGCGTTTAAAGAATGTAAAAAATTTGGACTCACGTCACAGTACTCTTGTAGAAAATGCTTATTACTTGTGTAAACCTCCGGAGAAATCTGCTAGGATTTCTAAAGTTCGCCCACCTTTGCATCAGGTATCTTATTTTTACTCCTTAATGACAGTGGGATCTAATTTTTTATTTGTTGGTTACATTTTTATGATTGAGGTTTTCATGAATCATGTTGAAAGAAAATAAAATCTTTTTTGTCGTTTGTGCAGTATATTCGGAAGTTGCTTTTCTCAGATCTTGACAAAAACATGATTGAGTATGTTCTAAGGCAGCTTCGAAAATTGCCCTGGTCCGATTGTGAGCCATACATACTAAAGTGCTTTTGAAGGTTCACAAGGGAAAGTACAGTCAAGTTCACCTTATTGCTTCACTTACCGCTGGCCTGAGCCGCTATCACGATGAGTTTGCTGTGGCTGTAGTGGATGAGGTTTGCACTGATTTATAACCTCATTTTTTTAATGCATGACTTCCCTCTGGATCTTGCCGAGTTCTCGGCAAGATCCCAGTTTTGGGAGGTGTCTAAGATAAAACACTTGCCAGAGAAGGGAAGGGAGAGGGGGGAGGTGGGAGGGGGATAGAGATGGCCGGGGAAGGTGGGAGGGGGATAGGGACGGCCGGGCAGGGGAAGGTGAGGGGGAAGTAGACCGGAGAGGAAGTGGGACGGGGTGCAAGTGCGTGGTCGCTGGTGAGGCGGGTTGGGTTGGGTTGTTATTTGGGGGGGGGGTGGGTTGGGGGAAGGGGGGATGTAGTGGGGAAGGTGACCGGGGAGTGGTGGGTGAGGGCGTTGGAGACTAGGAAGGGTGGGTGAGCAGATGGCAGGTGGCAAGGGGAAGGGGTGGAGATGGCAGCGTGGGGAATGGAGAATATATATCTATTACATGATAATATAATGTAATATATATATATATATATATATATATATATAAGTTAGCTATATATTATTTACAAATATAATTATTTTATATGTATATTTTATATACGTTTTATGCATATAAATAAAATAGCGCTTTTCAAAAAAATAAAAACTATTTTGTTTTTATAAATAAAGAAATACTTTTATATAAATGTTTACTTAAAAAAATTTATATGTTATTATAAATGTTTGTTATAAATATTTTTGTCTATATTACTTATTTCAAATAATTTAACTTATTAATGTAAAATTTACTAATTATAATAAAAAATAAAATTAGAAGAGAAAGATATGCAACTAATATAAATAATACATATAATCTAGTGGTATTATTAGGTTAAAAGATTATCAATTTATGATTTTATGAATAAAAATATTTGTTTAATTGTTAATTTGAACTAAATATTCATATAATTAGTAGGCGTTATATTAAAATAATTATATATATTAATATATCCCAGATTCTGGCACATCCGAGATCTCTCTGGGATCTCTATGAGATCTTTTTTCTTGGACCCTCTGAGATGAGTTCAAGAACTGAAGGGGTGAACCTTGTGGTGGGTAAATGCCTGATCATGTTATGTAATGTTCAATAAGTTTGATCTATGATTATCACTATAATAATGGTGTGGATTAGTTTGTCACCTTTTGTGTATTTATACTTGCGTTGATTTTTGTGTATTTAACTTGTTTTATATGCGTATACTTATCTGTAATATGTTTTCCTTCATAATTTTAGCTCCTGGAAGAGATCAGATTGGGTTTGGAGTTGAATGATTATGGGATGCAGCAGAAGCGTCTGGCACATACACGGTTCTTAGGGGAGTTGTATAATTACGAGCTTGTTGAATCTTCTGTCATATTTGAGACGCTGTACATGATTCTTGTTTTTGGACATTACACTCCAGAGGTAAGCATATTGTTCTTTTTGTTTTTTTCTTTTAGTTAAGTTGTTTATCTCATCTGGGAGTTACAAGTGGTAAGGCATATAAAGTACCATATTTTTTGGATAACCAATAGTTTTTTGACCTTTGGAGTACTGAATTAGCACTTATATTTGGTATCAGGCTTTACATCTGTGGACGATTAGCCAATTATACTTGTAGGAATAAGATTTTGAGTTTGCAGTTGTATTTCTGTAAAATACAGTAATGCTTTGTCTAACTAGAGCTTTAAGGTATATGTCTTGATGGATGTGCTGTGTTGTTCTATTATATGTCACACTTGACATCATAATAGAAGGATGCATTTGATAACAAGGTGCTCCATTCTACTGTAGATTTTGGTCTCATATTAACCATAAGTATTAAGTTACTTGGGGCTTATGGGCACGTTGTTCTGGAAGAAATTTATAAGTGAGAAAAGGAGGGGTGGGATGCCTTTTGTTTTCTGTTGCCATTTTTTTCTATTTTTCTTTTTTAAGTGTAATATTATCCTAATTTTGTTGCTGAGGTATGTTAATAGAATTTTGGCATATCTGTTATTATTCTCTATTTATATTCAGGGTTTTCAGATGAATTTGACTCTTTTATTTGTTTTTTTTTTTTTCTTATGTAACTTCTAAAGCAAGACATATTGGATCCACCAGAAGACTGTTTCCGCATCAGGATGATTCTTATGCTTCTTCAGACATGTGGTCACTATTTTGATAGAGGATCTTCTAGACGGAAGCTCGACAGGTTTCTGATATATTTCCAAAGATATATACTCAGCAAAGGGCCACTGCCTTTGGATATTGAGTTCGACATTCAGGTGGGTTATGTTGACAGCACATTTAGTTTTTAGGTCTTCTCATTTTGGTTTCCAGATCAGGCATGGACCACTTGCATGATTTTGGCATCAATATTTTGTGTTATGAAAAATTTCCAAAGTTACAAGTACAGCATAAAACTTTTCATGCCATGGCAAGCTAACCTTGAGTATTTTAAATCCGTTCAAGTCTCGTTTGATGTAATATTCTTAGTTTTGTAGAAAATGGGATGTATGATTCTGGCAAAAATGAATTGGTAGGATCTAATATTCTCTTGATTTTAGAGAACTGCCTGCATAGCCTTTTCGTTTGACCAATATGCATTTACTTGCCAACAAAAAAAGAGGCAGTAGGCTTTTTTTAGCACATATATGCTTTTTTATTTGCTTATTATTTGTATAATTGCAGGATCTATTTTCGGAATTACGTCCAAATATAACTCGATATTCATCTGCCGAGGAAATGAATACTGCATTAATTGAATTGGAAGAACATGAACGCAATGCCGCTACAGAAAAAGGTACACATGAAAAGGGCGTGAAGAGTGAATCACATAAAACATCTGCTCAGACTACTGCCACGAGCAGTGCTTCAGATGCTCAGCAATCAGTCCTGAATGGCATTGAAGAAAATGGCGGATTGCATGGAGATATAGAGTATAACACTGATTCAGAGAGTGACAGCATTGATGTGGAAGGTGGCCATGAAGATGATGAGCTTCTGTACGAGGATAAGTCTGATCCTCATGATGATGGTTGTGACAGTGAGGATGATGATGTTGGGGGGCCAATTGGCTCTGATGAAGAGGAAGATGTGCTAGTGAGACAGAAAATAGTAGAAGTAGATCCCCTGGAGGAAGCAGACTTTGATCGTGAATTTAAAGCTCTTATGCAGGAGAGTCTAGATTCAAGAAAGTTGGAGCTGCGTGGGCGGCCGACCTTGAACATGATGATTCCTATGAATGTGTTTGAAGGATCCAGGGATCATGGGAGGGCGTTGGAAGGTGAGAGCGGGGATGAAACATTGGATGAAGATGGTGGTGGAAGTAACAGGGTTCTTGTTAATGTCATTGTGAGGAAAGGAAACAAGCAGCGGACTAAGCAGATGTTCATACCAAGCGATTGCTCGCTCGTGCAGAGCACAAAAGAGAAGGAAGCAGCAGAATTAGAAGAAAAACAAAATATAAAAAGACTCGTATTAGAGTACAATGATAGGGAGGAAGAATATAATGGTGGAACTGGAACCCAACCAATAAATTGGGCTCAGGTTGGAGGTAGTCGTCCGCTGGGTCGTATGTCATGGGATGGATCAGGGAGACCCGTGACACGACCACGGCATCATTCATCCGGTGGATTGTATGGAAGAAGAAGATGAAGGTTTACCAGTTTGCAGCAGACCGGTTATTCATTCATTAGCAAGACATGACATGCAGAGATCAAGAAAAGTAGCAAAGGAAGGAAGATTGTGCAGTTATGTAATTGAAATGTGGATCCATGGAAACTGAAGATACAAATTTAGATGCGGAAAGACATACGGCGCTGAAGTTATTCGCTTCAGAGTACGCACCTCCTACCGTGTTGTACTCTATGGCTCTTGAAAACCAATGGGCTTCATAGTTATTTTCGTAAGAAATGCAGATCGAGATTGTCAAGCTTTGCGTGGTTTACGTAATTGTGCATCTGAGTTCTTGGGGTTATCTGCACCAGTACTTAGGCATCTTAGGAGGGCATTTCCCGGGCTTCACGACGCCTAGCAAACTTGTATTCAGCAAAGGCATCTCGGGCATCTGAGTTTAACACAAGTTGGTAATGGTTGAAATGTGATTTTGTGTGCGGCTAATTATATTATCATGTCACAGTCATTGAGTCAAGGCATTTCATTCCTGTATTGTATAAATGCAGATTAAGTGCCATGTTATTTTGTGAAATCATGCCCACCGTAGAGTAAACGAGCCACGTATGTATTCAATATACATGGCAACGGTATGTGAGCATGGATTTTTTAATTATCATGTGGGTGACTTAACCAATTTTATGCCACTTTGTAACGATTTCTCGTCTACCTTACGTAAGACCGGCAATCTTTGCGTTGTAATAACTGCGTGTTTGTTTTAACATTAGGTTAAACTGATAAAATATCGGCTCAACAAATGTTCCTAAATTATTTCAAATGTTTTGAAAAATAAATAGAATTGTCGTTATCATCTAATTATCCTTATGAGTTTTGTCCTTGTAAGCCTTGTAATTTAATGGTTTGTGTAATTGTTGGGCTGAGCATTCAGTCCGAACCGATCTAACTGAATTTCCAAACTCTATTCCGTAGCCAACTTCCAAACCGAATTGAACTTGAAGTTTACCCAAAATTGAATCTATCTGAAATACTTAGGTTCAGTTTATTTAAAATTGAAATTATTTAAGTTATGTTCATATTAATTATTATTACTATCATAAAGTAAAATCAAAACATAATTTAACCATCATAATTATATTCACAAGTATTTTATACATAGATATTGCTTTGAACATATCAAATAAATTATAAATATATAAAAAGAACAACAATAACCCACATAAAATATAAATATTAATTTTTGTTTAATTTTTTGATCAATTTCGGTTTGAAACCTGAACCAATTTTTTACAGAGGAATTTTACCCCTAGTGGGTACCAAAATGAACCTAATTTTCTCCAAAACCGAACCGAACAGACAATTTCGATTTGGTTTGGTGGGTTTGTACAGTTTGAGCCAAACTGCGCTCAGCCCAACCTATTTGGGTCAATTTGTTTTTATATAGGACCATTTTTGCAAGCTCTGGTTGTATACAGGCCGGATTTTAATAAACAGGCCCTGCATTTAATTTGATTTTTTGTGATTCTTCTTTCCACCCTTTACCAAGGTTGAGATAAAATAAAATTGCCCGGGTTGTATACAGGCTAAAGTAGATCCCCATCATTTCTGTTAAAATAGTAGTATTGAGAATACATCCTCTGCATCGCCATATTATTGAGAATAGTTACTCATTGCTTGACAAATTCAGACACCGGCATCACCGCATCATATTGGCCAGGTAAAATGCTATAAGAAAGAAGATAATAACCTAAGCAGAGGTGAGGAACACTTGAGAATTTTGGCCAATGTGCCAAAGGTTTCTAAAAAAATTTGTTTCTATATGTTGATCGGCCACATAGTCACTCTCAAGGAAGAGCAGACTTGAGGGACTTGGTGAAGGCTTCAAGATTCTTCAAGCCTTCTTCAGAAGAACCCGATTCTCCCAACACTTTTACCATGGCACTTCCTACAATAACGCCATCAGCACCCCATCCTGATAACTGCCAGAAGTCATAACCAAAAGGTTCCACTTTAAGCAACCATACTTCACACGATCACAAAACTATGAAAAACATATCAAGGATTTTCTATCTCACCAGTTTCACATGTTCAGGTTTTGATATGCCAAAGCCAACTGCCACAGGCTTGTCTGTTACCTGAAGAAGAAACGAAATAAAATCAGTGCAAGCTTGGAAACTATGCAAGCAAAAGAAACATGATATGGATATGGAAAAAATTTTGACCTAAGGAGCTTTTCAAAAACTAGTGAGGCGTGCAACCCAGAACATACTAGACATCAAACATAATAATGGCTAAATTGCACTAGCCGGGGATCATAAAATGGGAAGAACTACACTCTTGGCAAACCATAAAAATGAAAACATTGGTTCCTTCTAACTTTGATTTTAGGCATTTCACATGCAAAGCCTTTCAATAAACCGTAGCGTATAGGTAGACAAGGACATTGGCAATACCATGGAAGAACATATAATTTCAGGCTTTATTCAAATACTTCTGAAAAAGCTTTTAACCAGGGCAACCAGTTATAAGTACACAACCACAATATAGAAACAGTTTAGGCTTTGTTTGTTTGTTTTTTTGTTCTAATTTTTTGTAGGTTGATACTATCACATCAAACCATTTCCACCACCATGGATAATGACAAAACTACTTCAAGTAAATTAACAGCTAAAAGAAGACAATATAGCCCAAGTTGGCCAACCAAAGTAAATGGACATGAAGCCAAAATTTGATCAAAATCAGTAAAAATAATGCACCTTTTTAATCTCCTTAAGAAGGTTTGGAACTTTATCGCTCATAGAAGCTCGGGCACCTGTGACACCAACTGAGCTTACCTAATCATGCATACCAGATAACTCAAAATGAAAGAACATAAAATGTTTGTTGTAGAATATATCAAACCCATAATGATTTTTTTTCGCCATTTTTTTGTAATTTATTTTCTAAAAAGAACATTCTCATTTCTCAAGTTATAGTTTAAATTATACCAGGTAAATGAACCCTTCGGAAGCTTCAACAATAGCTTTCATTCTTTCCGGGGGAGTAGTGGGGGTTGTAAGTAGTATCTAAATTAGGGAAAAAAAGAGACAACCATGTTAGTCCATCACAAGTTGAATACCCCCATATGCTAACTATGATTCACGACTTATTTTTGATAAGGGGTCTTCATGAAAGTAGGTTTTTGCCTCATGATAATTAAGCATTATCGCTTTTAAGTACTTTAATCTACAGCACTGGCAGACTGCGACTGACATTGAATGAAGTCTGATCCCAAAACTTAAACAAGAAGAATACATAAGCCCATTTCTCGTTTTGCTAGGCTTTATTTCTTAATTTTATTGGTCAACTGAAAAGAGATAAGAGTGAGTTAAACACCAAATACAACTGAGGAACTGGTAAGCAGTCAAACTTTCCAGTCTATTACAGAAGTAAGTTGGTATGGGCATACGACCTCTTAAGTAACTCATTTTGTCTGCATGCGTATTTACATAACAGCCCAATCCGAACGGAGAGAAGAAATATTTAAGCACTTGATAAATTATCTGAAGAAAAAAGTTAGCAACAACCTGAAAAGCTGAAAGCTAGAAAAATACCAACTCAATTCCATTTTTTGGGGCTTCTTTTCTCAACAAATTAGTCTCCTCCAAGGGAACATCAGGCACGATAAGTCCTACATGAAGTAATCATCAGAACAGATAGCCTACTCACTGTAAAATATTATCTAAAAATTGCTGAAAATATTTCCTTTAAAGTAATCTGAAACTAAAGTATCTAATTTCCTCCTTGCAGAAGTGAAAGCTCACTTTCTACCATGGTTTTCACAGGCATAAAAAGCCAATTAAACAATGTTATTTTAGAATAAACCAACTTAGAACAGCTCCTGCTAAGAATGTTATCTTCATGTGGTTCCCGATTGTTTTGGGTGATGGGCCATTACTATATTACACCAATAGTCGATTTAAATGGTGAACATCATTCCAATGAAGCACATAGCAACATCTATAATTTCATTAATCATAGTTATCTACATATTATCCCAAATGGCCCAGTGTTGAAGTCATGTTGACATCTATAAAACATTAACAAACAATAAACTAGCTCAGCACAAGCATATTACCATGTAC
Source organism: Piper betle (assembly GCA_033002965.1). NCBI lineage: Eukaryota > Viridiplantae > Streptophyta > Magnoliopsida > Piperales > Piperaceae > Piper > Piper betle. The sequence continues at coordinate 5,457 of JAURVB010011822.1, read as the reverse complement.
TCCAACATCTTTTATGGTAGACATAAACCTACTGATACCACGCTTAAGTATTGGGTTGTAATAAGAAAACAGTGCAATGGGACATGACAACTGAGGAACAACCTGCATAACTAAGACTAGTAAACAAACATATAATTACATTGCCCCAAGAACACATCAAAGAGCAAAATGACATGTACATAAAACTTAATCATAAAGGAAAAGATCATATACATTATATACTCATACCCTTTTTAACATTGATAATATACCATCAAAATTGACTCCTTTTGCCAATGCATGGGTAGCAGCAGCCTGAAATTGATATGACAGCAAAACAATCGAGTAAAAAGAAGAGTAACCATGACATATTAACATGCGCTTCTTGACAATGTAAAAAAAACGTCTAATATGTACTTGCATGAATCCTTTGAGTTGGTGGAGAAGAACATGGATTGAGGCTGTGCAAAAGGATATGGACGTTTAAGCTTTGAGCTTTTACATAGTTTATGAATACCAGAATACAGACCATTTCCTTGTCCCAAATTATTTGGGATTTAGTGGAACCAGAAGTGATGATATATTAGCCCCTTTTCACAACAGAAAGAGCATATAAAATTTATCACTTTGTTTTTGCATAGATTTACCATCATCACTTTGATTGATCAATCATGATATAAAATTTGTGCCACTAACCCTGACATAGCTGGGATGAGGTGTTTGTGATGATAATATATTATATATTTTGCTCATTAATTAAATGGTTAGATCCTTCTTGGCCAAAGACCCAGTGTAAACGATAAGATAGAAACAATTTCCAACTTTGACTTTCAAAATGAATGTTACTATACACATTGTGATATCAGTTCCATTTTAGCAGCTAGCAGATTTACATTAAACCATCAAAAATTCAATTCAAACATTACATTCTTCGCTAGCATATGATATTTTCGACAAAACAGATCAATTTAACAGAAAAAGGATAAGTTGTATAAGCATGCCTGAATAACTGGGCCATCTGCCAAAGAATCAGAATAGGGTATTCCTAATTCAATGATGTCAGCGCCACAAGTATCCAGAATTTTCAATGCTTCTGCAGTGGTTGACAAATCAGGATAACCAGCCGTAATAAAAGGTATCAAAGCCACCTGGACAAACGATAATAACTTAAATTGGACAAATACAAGAAAATTACCCAAATTCCCAGTCATAGGATTGAAGGCTTTCACAACTTGTAGTATAAATAAACACCAACTGCTCCCCTTCCAGTTTATCATGAAAATTTCTAAGTCCATGCGAAAAAAAAGGCAAAGTTTTGGCAGCCTGATTCCCCAAAACCTTAAACTTCAATCTTCCATATAAAAATGCAACATCAATAATAAACATACATATTGTTTGCTAGACTAATTCCAAACAGAACGTCAAAAAACAGAACCTTCAACTCCTTGAAACTATCAATTCACATCAGTCAAAACTCTCAAACACTTCACACCAGAACTTTGAACAATTTCTTATGCTAACAATGCATACGCACACAATAAAACCAGACTTTCGATGGCATCACATCACAACAACAAAATGCACAGATGAATCTGAATTTAACGGCAACTGGTCGCTCCACCTTCCGAATAATGCTTCACACAAATGATAAGAGAACCAGGACAAGATAAATTCTTCCCAGAACCAATAAAAAGAACAAACATTTCACATCCAAAACCGCTCTGCCCACCGGACTAACCAGAAAAACATTCATATCACGAGCAACCAACTAGGAAAAGGGAAAAGAAGCTTACTTTGCCCTGCTTCTTGAGCTGGGAGAAGGTGTCGGATAGGCTGACAGCGGTGGAAACAGCCACGGAGGAAGTCGCCATGGAGGAGATGGAGGAGCAGCGTGGCGGCGTCGATAGTCGGACGGCGGAGTCCGGCGGAGTCCGGCGGAGCCCGGCGGCAGGGGAGGACTTTGGCCGATAGAGAAGATTGTAATACGAGCGTAGTCCCAAAAATCGGAATCGGCCGTTAAATTGAAATCGGACGGTGAATGAGTTATTAAATTGGGTCAATTTATCAAAATTTAGATAAAAATTAATTAAATTATAAATAAAATATCATTATTATTCATGCTACTGGTATATTTTAAATTTTAAATTTAAATTTAATAATTATATATTTTAATAGCATATATGATTAATTTTTAAAAATATTATTAATAAAAAATTATCAGAATTATTTCATTCTAATATAAAATGTCCAAATTATATGAGATGTCGTAAAGATATAAAGTTGGCGATAAAGTACGAAAAATTCAAGGAAAATTATAAAAGATGAAGAAAACAATTAAATACTCAGGATAAAGAATGTTTGGAATTTGACACTTCATTTCCTAAGGTAGAAATTGATGGCTTAAGTCATTCTTTTAATTATGGTAACCAAGTTAAAGATTAATAAATACATCCCCTCTATTATATTGGGTGTATCTTTAAATATAAGATTAAGTTAGGGTCATTACAATTTACCCACTAAGAAAAATTTATCTTAAAATTTTTTTTTGTAACTACCCATCCAAAAAAACTAGACCGTCCACTACTTAAAGTTATTTAAATAATTAATTTTGCAAACGTAGAAATTCAAATAAAAACTAATTAAAGGAAAATAACTATAAAAATTTAAATCCAAAATAAAATAGCATGATCCCCCAAAAAATGTACTAGCAATAAAATCTGGTAAAATAAATTGAAGACAAATAAAAACATGAAGCCTATAATCCATGCATAAACTATAAATAAGTAAATAATGAAAGTCTTCAAGTCATAAGTTAATATATTTTATAATATTATTAATTAAATCTTTTAGTGATTATGAGTCTATGCTGAGCTTTAATTATGTGGGGAGGGGTGACCGCATCCAACTACAATCTCATATATATGCACACATGCTACGCGACTCATAACCTGTAGTTACTGATATTTATCATTAGCTCACCCTTTTTGTATCACAATTGCATAATGAGTTGTCTTGTGTTATTATACCCAATTACCCCTTTCGACAAAGGGCAAATATTTTATTTTTAAATTAATTTTAAGGGTGGGGCTCCATATCAGACGAAGTCAATTATTTGATCTTGAACGCGTTTGGGGTATAACGGTCGAATTTAAGCTCAGACCAACCAAAACTGTTAATAAGGAATATATACTATTTCAAATAATTATATGGACCTTAAAAACTGATGAAAGTACGACAAACGAAACGAGAAATATAATTTGTGAGTCACAAATGAATTATACGTGATACGTTAACACATATAATTCCTTAACTATATGCATGAAATAATATGATGCGTAGGCTATAACTAAACACCAACGAAATATATCTTACAACAATTAGTCATTCATTTAAATAATTACGTATAAGTTAACAATAATAATTATTGTTTAGTTGATTAATATAACTAATTAATTTATATGGTCACATCAACTTAACAATGTAAAAATAAAAACATGCGAAAAACAAGTTGTTCTCACCAAGAAGCTAACATATATCAATTTATAAATTACTTATCTATTATACATATCAGCCTATAAAATATGAAAACAGATAAACCATTGATAATTCATCCAATAACTAAAGTATACTAATAGGTAGACCACCCATATTTTAACTTATACTTAAATTGACCACTCTTTATTAATTAAGCACATACCGGGTTATATAACTAAAATAATTAATAGTAATTGGTAAAATTGTCCTATTTTATTAGATTGAACCATACTGGCTTGTCAAATGACTGGAACCAAAAGTCCTACACTATGGAGCAATAAATATAATATAATTAGTAATTATTTAACTAAACAAATAACAAGTACTATGTATATATAGAGATTAATAAGAAAAATTCATAATCAAACAATGTTAAACATGGGTAAACTAGTTAATGTTACCCAGCTTACTATAAGCCCGCAAAAAGGCAAAAATATAATTGACACAGAATAATTAAACAGATCCATCAACATCCCATGCAAGAACACCAACTGATACAAATGATAGCCAAACAACACTGACTTAACTTATGTAACCAAGTCCAATAATTATTACTTAATTGGTTTATAGTTTAGCAACTAACTAAAATAATTATTGATGACAAATAGAAGACATCGGTTCCTTGATGTATATTAAACAACTTAGATCATAATAAGGAGTAACCATTGAAATTTAAGGACATGCTAATGTCCCAAAACTATTATTAACTTAGTATGCATTTACAAATACTACCAACCATAGACAGACTAAACCCTTTCCCATACGTACGGTATTTATTCACAAAGCCTTATTAACATTTACTTCCAAAAATCTCTTGTTTAAAAAAGAAAAGAACCAGTTGACATATGCTTTAACGACGTAAATTACATGTCCTTAAACGGCTAAGCTTTGCCGCACATATAAAAAGCTCTCTCTCGGTCTCTCCAAGAAGGACGAGCTTCGGCCAATATAGTACGTTGTACTGCGGCATGTTCGGTGCCGATATTGCAGCCAACCGTGGTGGGCAACCTACGGTAAAAAACCAGAGCACGAGCAAGAAGGAAACAAGTTGACATACCGACCTTGTCAGATTAGTAATGCCCAACTTTGCAAATTTACCAACTTTTGCTCTGTGAATGCCCATGCTTGCATTCCTACTTTTTTCTGTCAAGTACATTACAATTAGTAGCTTGCATGCATGCATGTCTCAACTACTTTCAGTCCACGCTTACCTTGAAAAAAAATGCTACTTTCATTATTTGCATTGTCCAATAACATACAGTCCCCCTATATATATATATGAAGCATGCATACTACTCTAATCAGTAAATTGAGCATGTCTTGATAATCATCATGATTAACGAGAGGTTTCTGCTTTCTTTCTACCTCACCTTCTTATTCATCTTCTTCCTCCTGATCCTGGGAATCAATGCCCATCCTAGTAAGGATGGAATGGTGAACAAGACCAGGCCATGTAGAAGGATGGTCGTGTACTTCCATGACATCCTTTACAACGGCAAGAACAAAGCCAATGCCACCTCGGTGCTGGTGGGTGCGCCGGCGTGGGGGAGCCTCGTCGCCTTTGCCGGCCAGTCTCGATTCGGAGACGTGGTTGTGTTCGACAATCCGATCACATTAGGCAAGAATTTGGACTCGCCAATGGTGGGGATGGCGCAGGGGATGTACTCGTATGATGGACGATCGGTTTGGCATGCATGGATGAGCTTCTCCTTCACGTTCAACAGCGATAAATATAGATACAATGGGTTGATCAACTTCGCCGGCGGCAATCAGATGATGAGCGATACAAGGGACTTATCGGTGGTTGGTGGCACCGGAGATTTCTTCATGACCCGTGGGATTGCTACCATTTCCACGGATGCATATGAAGACCATGTTTACTTTCGCCTTGGATTTGATATCAAGCTTTACGAGTGTTATTGATCAATTAGTACGTACTAGCTA
>JAURVB010011820.1:0-11301 GCA_033002965.1 Piper betle | reverse complement strand
GTTCCTGGCCTCGCGCCTGGCCGCCATTCCATTGCCATGGACGTCGACCGATGACTTTTCAACAAACATTTTATTTTTATTTTTAAAAAAATGAATTTTACCAAACATACTTTTAGCTGTTCTTGTAGAAAAAAATCCATACAAATATTTTTTTGCTGTCAAAATTTTTCGAGAAATCAAAGAAAAAAATTGCAATGGATATCAAAACCATTTTCCAAGCTAGTCTGTATGCATTTGCCAACTTTGTATATGAGATAAAAAGTTCTACTAACATTTTCAAGATACAAGGGTTACGCGGACAGAGTGAACTCGTTTCTAAATACTTGCCATTTGCCCAAAACAACGCAAAATGCAAAAGCATGATAAATTGATATAGTGGGATGCAAGGCATACATGTCTGATAAAACTTAGTTACCAGAGACGGCGGCAAAAGAGGCTAAATGCTCTTTCAACACTCGTGCTCTAGAACTCATACAAATTATGACAATTTTTCTCAAAAAAATAACATTATGATAATTTTAAGTCCTTGAGCCTCCTTGACGACCCCGGCCCCTCTTCCTCTAGGCCGGCCTCCGGTGATGGCCACGAAATTTTTTGTTGCCATTATTGTTTTTATTGTGTAACTTCATGTTTTCTGGAAGTGGAAGGATGCAATCTACACACTTGCGGAAGCTAAAATCATCTACAAATCCATCCTCTCTCACAAGGAAGAAGCATCGACTCTTCCATGTTGGATGCTTCCGCACCTGAAATGTTCGAATACCACTTCCGATCTTTTTCTCTGGCTCTGCATGACCTTTCTTGATCAGCTCCAACAACATCGTATGTTCATACTGCACCAGATATGAATATGACAATCAGCATCTTCAATAAAAATAAAATAAAAAGCTTCGGCTAGTGTCCATGCATTGCCCTTCCCAAGGTGTCAGGAAGGGCATTTGATCATCAAAACTATGTCATTTATAATTCACTTGGAATTGTTTAAGATCCATGGCCTGGGCATGTTTTTGGTATCAGGTAATAGTAGTAGTAGTAGTAGTTGTAGTAGAAGAAGAAGAAGAAAGATTTTCAGTAAAAAAGAAAAAGAAATCTGAGCAGACATTTAGTAAATCTTGATCCTTGAAATTAGTAAAGTAAAAGAAAATCCATGTAAACCATTCACATATAGCTCTGCAAGAGGATGATATTTAAAGATAAAGAAGTACAAAAACCATTAATGAATTTTGTATTTCTTATGGCCTCACAAAGTGACGGCCACAACGAATTCGTATTGTAAGTTCTAAGATTACGATAAGGACCATCGAAAATTATCTTCGGTATTACATATACAAGCAGAATACACAGGGATGACTTGTTAAAAATTTCTTCAAAATGGTGATGGAAGTGGTAATAGTACCAGTGAAGTAGCCTAATGTATTGCATCCTATGTAGCATTTTGTCCCCCAATAAGATTGTAATAAGCAAGTACCTTTCACGATATATAAGCACAATCATTCCAACAAAACCATACAAATCATGAAAGGAAATTCAATGAGGGCTACAAATTTCATCAGCAAGACTATCAGAGCTTTACATATAACCAAATTGGTGTGATCATTTGAAAATAGAAGCCAGCAATGTGAAGTGATATAGAAAACAATTACCCATTGCAAAGTGTTTTACTTTCCATTTGAAATTTAGATATCCATGTCCGTTTTATGCACTCCAAAAGCTTCTCTCACACATACAACTTTCATTACCTTCAGAAAAGGCTCAAAAGATGCATGACAATTCTTAACATGACGCCCACTCTCTCAGTTATCTACCAATACTCTAACCGCTATAAAGTAAGAATCTTCAACAATCACTGACATGAACTCTACAATTTGAACCATATACAACAGCAGAATACACAAATCCCTTCAAATATATAAACAGAACACAGAAAAAATAACCATAAAAATAATGTATACCAGTATACCTACATGAGCTACAACACAATAGCAGATAATTAATTAATATGATGGCAAATATTTTATGCATATAAAACATTCCCAACACTACATATAAAGAAGACTTACCAAAAAAGAAAACAAATCAACAATACAAATATTACATATTCATATCGGTAAGACTTACTTAATAACTGACAGGGAAAAAATAACAATAAAAACATTTCATAACAGTAATACTTAGCAGAAAAACAAACAACATAACCATATTAACCATCACAACTCCCAACACTTCATCATCTAAACAAAATAAATACTCATATTAAAATGAAAAATATTAAAAAAAATTCATCTCTACTGGACCTACCAAATAACTGCAGATAATCAAAAAATGGGATTGATATGGAAGTAGTCTACGAACAGTCCCAACAATACATAATCAAAACAAAATACGTGCTTTTAACAAAAAAAAGCACCCATAAAAAATTTTCATGACAGAATGACTAGATAATCAAAAAATATGATCAAAGACAACATATTTGGAAAAGAGATAAAAAACAAAACACTCCACCTTGTTGACATCGACATTGATCGGCCAGGCATGAAGGAACTTGTAAAAGTAATCAAACATTTGTTCGGACGAATGAAACACCTTCGTACCAAGAATCACCAGCTCCGCGTCCTTACCTCCTCCTCCTCCTCCTCCTCTTCCGACTTCTGCTTCTTCGCCGGCGCTTCTTCCACCTCCCCTTCACCGTCCTCCCTCTCGCGCTTTGTCAAAGCAGGCTCCACCACCATCTCCTGCGCGGGCGGCGGCGCCTCGTCGGAATTTCCCGACTCTGTCATCCTCCAGATCTTCTTTCGCCGCCAGAAGTGGAAGGAACTCAGGTGTAGCCCTCTAAAACCCTAACGCTCTTTCAGGGGAGGGGGGCCCAGGGTGGGAGTTATGGTGAATAACACATCCATTAATCGTTCTTAGGGGGGTTAGTTAAAGTGTGAACCTAATTAACTCTGCAAATGTGAATGAATCAAATTAAATGTTGCGAGCGTGAATGTGAACATAATTTGTAATTACAAGAAAATTGTGAGTCAAAAAAAGAAAAGGAATTAAAATAAATAAATAAATTTCCTGTCACATTCTTAAGTGTGTTTGTTTTTTTTAGAAAAAAGAGGGAGACTTTGTAAAATATCATTCTCAATTTCTATTATTTTCTTATTTTTTTTAAAAAAATAGTAATTAAGAAATTTTCCATCACAAGAAAATTGATTTTTGCCCCATATTTTCTTGTAAACCAAACAAACACAAATATAAGAAAAGTACATTTTTTTCATATTTTTTTTCTCTCTCACAGTCCAAATAGACACGAGGAAATTAGATTTATTGCATCAAATGCAATAATAAACCTCTGATTGGCCTAAAAGACTATAATTAATAGATTTTAAAGAATATAACAGTAATAAATAATTAAAATTTATTAATTGTGATCATTTATACTAATAAGAGCTCTGCATAAAGGATTTTATTATAGAATTTGCTATGGTTAATCAAATTATTTTAGATAACTAGCAAATACCTTTAGTTGGGCACAAACTTATTAATACTATTGTTCGTCTGAATCTTGTGATCGAACCCTTGCACCCAAGTGATCGAACCCCTGCACCCAAGTGATCGAACCCCTGCACCCAAACCAAATTTAACTCCCTACACTCAAGCAAGTTAAGCCACATTCATAACCTAGTCACGTAGTTCCCAAAACTAAGGAAAAAAGATAAGAAGAAAAAAGAAAATAAGGAGAATTGGGTGAGAATTGCATGCCCTAAATAGTAGAGCTAATTGAAGGAGAGGAGATGTGCTCGTCCTCTATAAATACTTTGGGGGGGGGGGGTTGTAAGAGTCTCAACATAACGAGACCAAGAGCCAATGTCACCAGAAAAGCTTCAAGAAGTTGTTGGCTAGAGCTGTGAAGCACTATCAAGCAACTTTCTCTCCGGTCTCCATCGAATCTATCCAACCCATCATCGGCCACACCACAACCTTCAGTGGATCCTCCCCACAGTCGGGAATAGAACCCAGTCGAGAAACACCACTGGTGAAGCTCATTGTCATTGGGAAATTGTCCAAAAGCTAATCGCCGGAGCATCGTGATAGCATCAAGCATCCAAATATCCAACCCAAGTTGCCGCATGCAATGTAACTAGTAAACGCCACAAGCCATCAAGCTATAGTCTGGATGACATCCCGAACTGACTAATCTAATGCCTCTCTTGGCATTTTCTCAGTTTTCCTTCTGGTCCTTTGGGACTACCAATAAATCCTAAACCCTTTCTGATCCTCCATATTTCTCTTGGCCTCGAGTACAAAGGCCAAGTACTCTCAGGCAATCGCCTTTAGTACATTTTTAACCATAAGTTCGTATGCACATTGTACTAAACAGTACCCGTAAACACCACATTTCTCCATATGTGAGGACTCAAAAATATGGGTTATCAGGATCCTTCAGGAATAGAACAACCATCTCAATAATTCAGAGCCCATTGTGACTGGCACGTACACTCGCTCATAGTACGTGCGAGTCATTTTCTCCATCTCTCATCTCACTAAAAACTTGATAAAAATCATATATATGTGTGTGAATGGATTTAATATTTTAGGCCTAAAGAGAACTTGCATGTAGATCTTGTTTTCGAAATTAAGCTCAAGGGATCTCATCCTCAAGGGTTATTAATTCTGGAAACCGGTTAGCTAAAATGACCCATATTAAGTGGGGTCCGATAAATCACCATTTAACATATCATGTAACATACAATCCAAAACAACAATAAAACAGATCGACAATCAAGAGTAGAGTATGAGTTCTAAACGGACCTGGTAGAAACTCCAAACAGGTTATCGTGCCTATGCGGTGAGCTCCTACACTGAACCTATACAAATAGGACTAAATTCTAAAGCTCATACACACCCATATGATGCATGAATGACATGATGGATAATTTAAACAACACTAGGGCAAATCATGTCTATCCTAATCAATCCAACAAATCCTAATAATCATATCATATAAATCTATATTCCTAGGTGATCATATCATCACCATCATAATTTTATTAATAGGTAATTAAACACAATAATTCACTAGATAGATATCATAATTTTTTGATAATCAAGCTAATACTTAATCATAACAATTTAACCATTAGAACTAGATTCATAATTCACGAGTCTAATTATTTAACATTAATTAACAACAATTATTGACAAGCACATATTTTTAATTAACTAATTAAATATTTTTCATAATTATAATGATGCACATGATAATGATGATCAATCATATAACATGAAATAAAGAATAAATTTTATACCTAAGTCGGCGATTACGCGGTGATAGCCGCAGTTGCCGGTGCCGTGAGGATGGAGACGGCAGCTATGGTTGCCATCCCACGAGTGAGACTAGTAATGGGGAGTGGCTCAAGGTGGCCGGAGTTGCCACTGGCTGGCGACGACGGCCAGTCACCAGCGACGACAATGGTTGTGGTCGGCTAAGGGGAGGGTGGCTCAAGGAGGTGGTGTTGGCTAGGGAGAGGAGGAAAGGGCTAGGGGAGATTGAGGTCAGCTAGGGGGACGGACGGTGTAGCTGACAGTGGTGCGCAACTGGTCGGCAGCAACGCTAGTTGCTAGCGACAATGCATGCAAGCGGCGGCCCTGTTTCATCATGGGTTGTCATGCATGTCATCGCACAGGCTGAGAAAAGATGAGGGAAGTGCTATGGAGGGTCGCCAGAGGTCGTTTCCGGCATTGGTTACTGGCGGCGATGCATGAAGGGCGGCAATAGTGGCAATTGTGAAAGGAAACAAGGAAGAAGGGAAGGGAGGAGGAAGGAAAAAGGGACGGGATGAGGGTAGCGACGGTGAGGGGAGGTCGCCAGGGTGGTGGCGGTGACCGGTGGCGGCAAGGAGGTCGCCAATGGAGTAAGGGAAGAAAACAAGGACGGGAGGCTTGGAGGAGGAAACCGGGGAGGAAGAACTAGGAAAGAAAAGGTCAGGGGTAGTTTTGTAATTAAAATTTAACTCTCTCCTAGATAGAGTCAATAATAATAAATAAATTCTTAAAAAACATAAAATAAATATGATAAAATACTATAAAATAAAATATGCTCAAATAAATAAAATAACATGTTCTAAACCTACCAACCCACCCAAAATCCTATCTAACACCTCTTAATACGATAAATGACTTAATTCTAATTTATACGGTCTAATACATGAAAATGAAAAAATCTAGCATACTGTCGTATATTCTGATAACTTATTTCCCACTATGTTACTGATGTTATCAACATACACTCAGATACACTTGACCCTCATTGCTCATAACACACAGTCGGCCTCAGCTCGGCGCACATGTTCTGAAACTGATTCGTCTCAGACTAATGGCTGAACCGATCAGTTTACGAATATAAAACCTTGACTCGAGTCACGGGTTTTACACAAAATATATTTATTTACAACTTTAAACTTTTATAAATGTCTTATTCTATAATGATACTAGTTTTATAAATTTTATTTTAAATAAGAACATTTATATTAATATAAATTAATATTATAAGTCTTATTTTAACCAGCTTCTAATTTCAGATGGAATCTATTTTTAATTATAATATTAATAACATAATCTTTTAATTTTAGTATGAGTTTTTCTAATTAAAAATGACTGTTTATATCAATATTGTCCGCATAATTGATTAAATTAAATTAACTTTCAATTTTTAAGTAATTTTTTATTTTAAAATTGAATTTTATGCATGTTGGGAAAATACAAAATATATTTAAATGTATATCACTACTAGTGTATTCTTATTTATTGAAAATAAGAATTTATAATAATTTTTTCGAATGGCCACAAAGTTAAAATTCTATTTGAAGAACAATTATGTAAAACATGATGACAATATTTTTTCTTACAAATTATATTTAATAAAGAAGTGAAAATAATAATAATTCAACTAACTTTTCTGTTACATTTCCTTCATCTTATCTCATGTGTTTTTATGACGGAGTATATATACACTAGTGTAGCGAACAGTTACACCTCTTGATTTTGAGATTAATATTTTTAATTACATTTGTTAATACAATCCACATGCATTCAAACGACCTCAACTATACAGCCATTTAACATATTAAAGAATCCTAATATATTAATTATCTCTTACTAATGGAGAGCATCTACTTGGATATATTATTTTATGAATTCATGTAATTTTCTTATTATAGGGATTCATTTGTTATTTCATTTATTTCGCTTAGGAATATTTTTGGAAATATTTTATTAGGATTTTTTATATTTCCTTATTAAAACGCCTATTGAACATAGTTAATTTTAGATGACTTTTGATGGATTATTGGATTATTTGTGTGCCACTTGTTTCAAGTTTTTTCTTTCTACTTTCTTCGTCTAATTTATTTTCTTATTTCAATTTTATTTCTTTCCCTGAAGAATTCCTTTTTTAGCAATTTAAGAGTTCGTCTAATTTCTAAATTGCATATTGCATTACATACCTCTAAGAAATATCATAATGTATTAATTACCTTATATCTCTTAGAAACTGATTAAAACTGTAATTAATGTTACTTTACGAAATAGCAACTTAAAAATTTAAGTATACAAATTGTATGTTTGCATTGTGAAATTAAGACTAATTGAAAGCTAACTTTGAAGACTTTAATTTAAATAAATTATGAACTTGAATTTAATGAGGTGTTGAATATTATTCTGTAAATATTAAGTATACAAAGTTAATAATGGTTTTAAAATATTATACTGTTAATATTTTTATTCATCTGACCACAAAATATAAATTTTATAATGTTTTTTAATATAATTATAAATTTTGAATAGCATTATATTGGTTGAATGTCTCAATTTGTAATAACGCTACGCATATCAATGCTTGATGTAGGCCAAAAATCAAACCGGCTACGGACTAATCGCTCCATTAATATAATTGAGCTATTTCTTTAGTCTTTTGTTTGGGTGTAGGTTTTGTCCTGCAATACTTCTTTCGTGTTGAATCGAATTGGATTAGATAAGTGGGTTCGGTGGGAGCGAGACGCCCTTGCCTTGCTGTATAAAAAAATCGTAATAAAAATAAAAATAAAGTGTCACAAAGTAAAGAATAATACACGAAATTTTTTACGTGGTTTTTTAATAAGTCGAATACATAAGTCAGTCCACAAGAAAATTAATATTTATAATTCACTAATTTTTTGTTCTTTTACAAATTACAAAAGTTAATAATTTTTTATCGCTTTAATTTTTTAACTTTATACATAATTTATCTTTTGAAGAGGCTTAAAAGTTGGTCTTACAATGCTCCAATAATGAAATAGACTTTATCGTTGTGTCCAAAATGTGGAAAAAAGGTAGCACACCAAATTTCGCATAGATCCTTGGTTGGGAAGGGCTTGAAATATATTCCAAATTGATAATTCTCCGAGCTTAACCGAACCAGCCGAGTTGATTCAATGCAGAAAATTGGCCCAGCTAGTCCAATTGGTTTGGGCAGCAACCGGGTCCTGAACGGGTGTGAGAAATGGTCAACCATAGTTGGTGGCAGACAGGACAAGAGCTGCCACGGACCATGGACATGACCATGCACGCCAGGCAATCGGGTCCAAAAGCTCTCCTTTCTTTCGACGTCTTCTTGGCACCGTGGGTGAGCAGGCTCTTCTCCGGCGCCGTCGACGGTCCTCCGACAACCAGCGGCTAGCAGCTCCGGCTATGGGATGGTGAGGGCAAGCCAATGGATGGGACTTCTGTCTGACATCAAGTTTATGGGTGGCCAGAAAGTGGGTTGGGACTCCAAGGATGGCGGCCGCGTTGCAGTGCTCTCTGACCACTACGGCGAGCTATGGCACTGGTCATCTTCTCTTCCTCGTGGTGCTTGGTTCTCTTCCTGATGATAGCAATGAGCGGCAGCAACCTGTGGCTATCAACAGCAGCAAGGTACTTCGGCAGCACTTTGGGCAAGCAGCAACAAAACTCCTTGTCCCCGTGTCACCAACGGAAGCGACGTCTCGCGGCCCCTGAACGGCAATGGTGGTATTTGGTACGGCAGAAACGACGTGACTCCAAGTAGAAACGGCAAGGACAAGGAGGCAATGTGGAACTTCTTGGCGACGGAGGGCGTTGGTGGCAAGCTTCTACTCCCGCTTGGGCGGCATGGCCATGCTTCACAGTAGTGACGACTCTCCAAAACAGCGGCAAACTCCTCGACAGGGCTCGGCAATACAGAAACAGTGATCAGGTGGCTGTGCTTGGGGCTCCGGCATGTGCAGCAACGAGGCTTCGAAAGGGCAGGGTAATTGCTCGGGACTTCGCTGCAAGGACGTCGACAAGCGTATTGGCAGCGACTCTTCTTGGCAGGACAGTGGCAAAACTCCAGCAGCAGCACGTCGGCAAAACTTCGACCTCTTTACCCCAATCCGGCGGCTCCGTGGTGGTGTAGCAGAGTCCGGTAACGACTTGAGCAGCAAACGGACGTCCATGAGAACAAATGAAGTAGGGGGCCGGCTCTTTTAACTTGGGTGAGGGTACAATTAACGTCCGATCAGCAGCTAGCTTCCTCCACATCAAGCAAGTGGCAGCAAAGGTGGAACTCCAGTTAGCTCCATGGCACGCAGGGCTTCATAGCAAGGACGACCGCCAGTGGCACTCCAAGGCGGCAACGGGCAAAAGATGGGAGAAAGAGAGTAAGCACAGGAGGATGCACGACGGGGAGATGAGAATATACACAGAAAATGCTCAACGAAAGCAAGATGGTGGTACTAACGCTAGAATGACGGTAAGACAAGTATGCAAATTATATATTTTTATTATGAAATTAAGACTAATTAAAAATTAACATCAAAGACTTTAATTTAAATAAATATGAACTTCAACTTAATGAGTTGTTAAATATACAAAGTTAATACTGTTTATAAAATATTATTCTGTAAATATTTTTGTATTCATCTTTACTATAAAATATAAATTTTATGATAGTTTTTAATAGAATTATAAATTTTTAATGTGTGATTTTTTTATTTAAGCCACAATTATATAAAACATAAATATTTTATTTTTAACTGTACACTTTCTTATAAAGTATATGAAAAAAGAGTATAAATTAATAAAGCATTAAGCTCAGTGCAAGTGACTAATAAGAAGTCAATGGCCAACACCCTTAGATTTAGCAAAAACAAAAGTCAAATCGATCTGGTCCATGACCTACTGTAGGCAAGTCTCACCCAAGAAAAAACTCATGAATTATGCTATCCCTAACCCAAAGGTGCCCACATGACATCCTCCCGCACTTCGTAATACCAATGTCCTCATCAATGCCAATACACGAACAGTAGCTAGACACTCTCCCCTACAGAAAACTTATAACGATACTGAACTTGGGAGGATAGTTAAATATCAAATCCATCATCTTGCTACGGAGTGGACATTTCTTTAATCTCTTCCCAAAGCGTGCCCAATGTAACAACAACATCGTCACGCAACTCCTCAATGTATTGCGCTACCTTACTATTCTCCTTTGACCAGCTTTGTAATAGGGCAGAGGTGGCAGTCATTTTGGTCTATGCTATCTCAAGGTTAGGGGTGCTAATTGAGCTGAGCGAGCCGAGCTCGACATGTGTTCGAGCTCGGCTCGAATAGTTCGAAACTCGTTCGAACTCGACTCGAGATCGAACGAGTTTTGGACATACGTGCTCGAGTTCGACTCGATTTTGGATATACATGCTCGAGTTCGACTCGAATATCTTTTATAGTGTACGAGCTCGACTCGAGCTCGAATATACTTAAACTGCTTAATTTTTTATGAGCTCGTTCGCCAGCTCGTTCGTTAGCTCGAAACCAGCTCGATTAAAAGTCAAAAGTCAAAAGTACTTCACTTAAAAAAATAAGGCCAATGTAGTTTGAACCCACAACCTTAAAGTCATCAAGGTGAATACTTACCATCTCAACTATCTTACTTCTTTGCAATTATATTACATATATATATATATAATAATAATAATACAATATAATATAATATAATATAATATAATATAATATAAAGACTATATTATTATATTATTTTATCGAGTCGAGTTCGAATCGAGCTACGAGTCGATTTCGAGTTATAACCGAGTCGAGTCGAGTCGAACACGACCTTGCTCAAGCTCGGCTCGTAAGATTCGAGTTCGAGTCGAATTCGAGTCGAGCATTTAAATGTCGAGTTTTGAGTCGAGTCAAGCCGAGCCGAACGCTAAATGCTCACGAACTGGCTCGCTCAATTAGCAACCCTACTCAAGGTCTTAAAAGTATTAACTCTAATTTTTT
>JAURVB010011818.1:0-11867 GCA_033002965.1 Piper betle | reverse complement strand
TTGAAAAACACTATACATACATTTACAGTCTGAGAAGGGAATATAATATAGCACCACAACAACTTTAACTATGTCACATTGTTTTTGCAAGCACATTAAAGGATCTCATCTGTGAAATTTTGTTAAATGGACAAAAAATCGATTAAATAGCCTAGAATCAATGGCATCCAATAAAATACAAATAACCTTGTCATCCATTATGGAAAACATAACATAATAGAGCTAAGCAGAGAGTTAAACAAAAGAGAGTCTTAACGGACCTAGTGAGATGAACTCCTTGACCTAACACAACAAGCTTGTTTCTGCACGTCCTAACATGAAATAATACTACTCAAATCTTACTCATGATGAAATGCAAGGTATGGAATGTATGAGAAGAATATTACATAACACATACAACATGAAGGGACAAATCCACGCGTGAATCAAGACGTATAGATGACATTCAAGCTATCCAAATAGGCTCCAATTAGAGAGGATCAAACTAGACATACAAATGAACATTCATATTTAATTTCATCACAAAAGATGGAGTTTAGACTATTTTACCAATTTTATGAAGTGAACACCAAAACACAAGAAATCTGGAATTTCAGAGATCGATCTAGTTAATAGATTTTATTAGCTATATAAATTATCTTTAAATATTCAAGATAAAATATAGAATTAGAAATAATAGAAAGAGCATATTCAAATAAATTTTCATGATAAAATTCATTCATTTAAGAAGCCAAATAAATCACATAACATAAGTCCAATATTTGGAAACGAACAAGGCATATCTATAGATTATGCGTTAAAATCTAAACCACAAAATAAATGCATTCTAATGAAACTGAAATTAATAACACCTTATATTAACATGCAGATGAAAGATTCTAGTAAGTGTTTAGCACAAAATTCTCTGTCGAAGATCATCAAATAAATCAAGCAATCTCATAGAGGGCTCAAAATGTAACACCCTGATTTCGGTTCACCTAAGAACCGAATCATAGATGTTACGATCGAGTCGAATCATGTCTAAAGCTGTTAGTCGACAAGACTTGATCAATAATATCTATCGAAATAACCCATTTGGCATCTTGAGAATGGAAGACATTACTAAATATGCGTCAAAAATACATCAAACATAAATAAAAGTATAAAAGAAAATATCTATGTTGAGCTCAAGTGTGTGTAACATTAATCTGTCTTCCCACTAAAGTCAACTCAGGATTACAAGACCTACATATATAATAAGAAAAATGTTAGTAACGAGTGTTATTGGTCTGAAAAATAACTAGTATAAAACAGCAAGCAGAATCTGATATTCCACGAGAAAGAAAATAATATACATATCCTCCATGTGAGCTCTCAAAGGGCACTAATCAGGAGCCGTCAAGCTCGGCTTGACAGCGTCCCATTCTAACTCGTTAGATGCCTCAGCATTTTCTCATTTCCTTCCCTGTCTCTCAAGACTACTAGTATATCCTAAAGCCTTCTACATCCTCCTTATATCTCCTAGCCTTAAGTGCAAAGGCTACGTACTCTCACGCAGTCGCCTTCAATACCCTTTTAAACCATATGTCCGGACATACGCTGTACCAAATAGTACCCATAAATCTCCATGTTTCTCCAGGTGTGAGGAACTCAAAAGGCAGAGTTGTCAGGATCCCTCGGGAATGGAAACCCTCACTCACCAATCTAGAGCTCGCTTTAAATAGCATGTTCACCTCTCGTGGTACCTACAAGTTGGTTTCACCATCTCTCATCTCACTAAAAACTCGATAAACTCATATATAGACATGTGAAAGGTTTGTTTATATAATAGGCTCGAAGGCAACTCGCAGTGAATCTTAGTTTCAAAATAACTCGAGGGATCTCATCCTTGAGAATTATTAATCATGGAAGTAAAATACATCTAAATGGCCCGCGTTACATGAGTGATAAAGCATCCACTTAACACATCCTGTGATCTAGAAAATCAAATCAACATGATAGACTAAAATGATAAAAATGAGAAGAGTCCTAACGATACCTATGGTCTAAGGTCCAAGCGTGACGTCTCATATACTGCGAGCTTGGACTCCAAAATGTACTTCAAAACCCACTGTTAAGTAAAATACTGACATCTCTATATGATGCATGCTCATGGTATGTACTCACATCATCAATACATCACTAATAAACAATGCAATGCTAAATAAACCTACAACTAAACATCTAGGTATGCACAAATCGAGACATAATAAAGAAAATGACTAATAAATAAATTATAAATAATTAAATAATACACTCATGAATAAATAGATAAATAATAAATACATAAAAATAAATAATACTCTAATTATAAAATAATAATATCATTATACAATATAAATGCATGGCTAAACATGAGTAAATATCAATATATACTCGTGTTAGTAAAAATATAAATAAATAAATAATAATTCAATAAATAAATAAATAAATAAATAGTTAATATTAATTAATCATGAATAATAATATCATCATAGCTATCTAATACAGAATACATAATTAAATACAAATAAATAATAACATACATGTAACGACTAAATAGATAAATAAATAAATATATACAATTTAGTAAACATAAATAAGACTAATATTAATAAGTGAATATATCATTAATAATAATAAACAATCACATAAGCATTTATCATATACAACAAACATATAAATAAAAAGAAATAAACAATAATGAATAATAAATAAATAATAATACTCATAACATCAAAATATGCTAAATAATGTGAATATACTTCTAAACTAACGTATGGTTTCTCGAATTACCGAAATCTTTCAAAAATGGCCGAAAATGAGTTGAAAAATGTCTTAAAATGGCAAATCGAATCAACCCAAGTAAGTCTATTGAGTTGAACTAGAGTCAAGCCGAGTTGACTCAATCGAGTCAAGCAATGATGCTAGCTGGGCTGGACTCGATTGCTGGACCAGGTACCTAGACACGGATACGGGCTCGAGGCATGACCATGGGACTGTTGGGCAGGAGAACATCGGGCAGACGAACACAGGCAAGCAGACGCGAACACGGGTAAATAGGTTCAATGAGGCAGGCCATGCCGTCACTGAAAACTCTGACGGAAGTACGGCTAAGGCTGCCGCTAGTCGTGATTGACAGAGGGTGTTGAGGTGGAGATGATGGCAGTGATGATCGATCAGGTCTATCCAGCAGTTGGCCGAAAAATGCCCAAAAAGGGGCAAAATCATCCCGGGTAAGGCGGCGTTGTCGGCAACGATCATAGCCACGACGGTGGTCATGGGTGGTCTCAAAATAAAGGTCTCGACGAGATACACCTATCTGGGTGGTTGGCCACACCGAAGAGGGCTTGCCAATGCAGGAAAATGGCCTAAAAGGGGTGGCGGCGGTGGAATACCGATGGATAAAAGCAAGTCGCTAGTGGTGGTGAGGGGTATGGACCAATAGCCGGCTGCAAGACGATCATGGTGGTGTTGTTCCATTGGCCAGGGGAGGACCAGAGACTCACCAGTGGCATTAGGTGTGGAAACTTCGAAAATGTGAGAAAATCTCTGAAAATAGATGGGTGAAAGCTAGGGTTGATGTGGATAGCTCAGATCTTGCCACATGGCACGATTCGAACGTTTCACAACTTGTGGACTTGTGGGGACTACATATGGGTATATGCAATATATATATATACATGGAAAAAGTTTCTCCTGTACTCTCTGTGCTGGAGTTTGATCTTGGCCGTTGGATTAGCATCCAACGGCCAAGATCCAAAAGTAGGCCGTCGGCGCCGCCGCAGCAGCGACGGCGGAGGGGGCGGGAAGCGTGCCCGGCCACGGTGACGGCCGGGGGCGGCGGCGACAGGGGACGGGGGCACACGGCGTGGCCGGCAGTGGCCGAGGGGCGCGACGGGGTGGCGGGCGGGGGCCGAGGGGCGTGGCGGGGTGGCGGCGGGGGCCGAGGGGTCGGCGTGGCAGGGGTGGCGGGCAGGGGACAGGGGACGGGGCGTCGCGCGGCGGGGTGGCGGGCGGGGACAGGGGTGGCAGGCAGGGGACGAGGGTGGCGGGTGGCGGGTGGGGATGGGGGGTGGGGCCGGCGGGGTACGGGGTGGCGGGCGAGGGGATGGGGGGCGTCGCGCGCGGCGGGGTGGCGAGCTGGGGACGGGGTGGGGGCGGTGTCGCCCGGTGGCGGGGCGGCGGCGCCGGCAAGGGAAGAGGCGGGGCGGCTAGATCCGCCGCCCGTCGCCGCTCCGTTGGCCGAGGGGCGGCGATGGGCGAGACGGGGGGTGGCGTTAAGTCGGCCCGGGGTGCCAGCGACGGGTCGGCCGGCGGCGGCGAGCGTACGTCGGCCGGCGGCGCGCAGCGGTGTCGGCCGGCGGAGGTGGCAGACGAGCGCCGCCACCCATTTATTTTTTTATCCAGCCATTGGATTAAATCCAACAGCTAGAATACTGGCAGCACAGCCAAGACGGCTGTGCTGCAATGCAGCCTCCCCCTCCTCCTATATATATATATATATATATATATATATATATATATATATACACCGGACAGTTCAAATCAAGGCCATTCAGAAGTCAAAAGCTGACTCAAGTCTTAAAAATGACTTTATAGGTAGGAATCAAGCCAAGAAGACTAAATAGGCCTCAAACCCTGATTTTAATTGCGTGAAAATCTACGACTCAATCAGGTCGGGCCCAAAGGGGTAATCCAGTGATCCAAAATCCTTACGATGCTTGCAAATGAGATGCCCTGAAAGTCCCAAAAGGATACTAAACGCTGCAATGGCCTATATTTATGCCTAAAATTGTGGCTAACACATTAAAAAATTGATGATAACTCATGTTCTGCTATACAACTTAAGCTATCATCTGCATGTTGACCATACTCAGCTTCCATATCATGTTCATATGGCTATTTGAGCCTCATACTCATAGTTTAAAAGTTGGTTTGGCTCAAACTCATTCCAACCAACTTGAGACTAACTTGAGCCTGGAAAAACTACAAGCAAATAAAACCCTAACCCAAAGCTGGGGTTTTACAAAAAAAAAACCAAAAAATAGGGAAGTGCAACCATTAAATTTAGTTAAAATAGTAAATGAACATCAATTTAAATGGAACAAGTTAGTTTTAATCGCAACTTTATGAAAAAGTTCTCAAAGAAATTTGAGGCAAATACTCTAATAATAAAATAGTTAATTGGCAGATTTAGTTCAACACCATACTTAACAAAAATAAATATGATCAAGAAGTCTATTTGCATCTAAATCAATCCAAAACATGATTTTAAACATCAATACTAACAAGAAAAATTCTAGGTGTGCGATTAGGAACTAGTTTTAAATCAACATAATATTACACAAATCAGTCCATCAATAAATCATACTGAAATGGTCAATAACTTTCAATTAGGATGTGATCTATAATCAAACACCCACAAATACACATGATCCTATGAAGATCTAGCATGGATGATGATCAAAATGTCATTGATGATAAGAAAAATATAAGAGAAAGGGAAGAGAGTAGTGTACCTTGGTGAAAATCTTCCTCTTTTCAGTAAAAACACCAAGGAAATTACGGAACGCCAAAGAGGGATGGGGGAGAGGATTAGAGGGAGGCTAGACGAGTGGGGAAAGAGTAGGAGAGAAGCGAAGTGTGGAGGCATGCTCATGCTTTTATAGTTCACAACGCTGATTAGAGTTTTATAAAGAAAATGATATGGTCATCAGCGTTGCGACCTCGGTGCCAGAGTACCGCAACGTTAATTAACTAAAAATATCCTGGGAAGTTTGGTACGAGTGCCATGCCTCTAGATCTGAGTACTCAGCCCTGGGAGGGGCTTATGCCACGGGCCTTATGCCATGGTAGTTTTTTACCTCACATATTTGCGGTAGGTGTTCTGCCATAGTCTCCTCGTGACACTGTACGTGGAATGAAAAATCCTCTAAATAATTATTTTCTATCTAATTCCTGTTAAAATAAGATTGTTAGTATATATTTTTAGTAAGATTTATCTAATGAGTCAAGACAAAATTTTGAGGACAATTTCTTTAACATCAGTGAAATATAAGTTCACCAAAATAATTAATCTTGCATCCAAATCTTACCGGAATAAGATCCATTATGTTAGTGCAAATGTGATTATGATATTTAACTTCGATTAACTATTTTTTAAAAATATTAAGGCACAATATTTTAGACTTGGGCTAGGTAATTACAAATAGTATTATAACCAGCTCAGGAATGTATTAGAAAATAGGGGGTTATAAGACATAGACTAAGCTCACCATAAAAGGAATTTTTAGATAGAATTTCCTTAATGTGGGTGGTATTTGAGATCCCTAAAATAGTTTGCCCAACATTTTATATTTAGTGGAGTAAGATTCAATATATCACGAGGGATAAACATAGGTTTAAGTTTGATTAGATATCTTTAGAGAAATAAGTAGGCTTATCAGTATGCATATAAAAAAGTCATCACATAAGTCATGGCAAAAGCCCAATGGTAAATTTATTTGTAGGAAATTAAAAAAAAAATTCATGTTCTTGTCATTTACTTTGTGTTGAAAAGCTAGTGTTTTAACAATTAAGTCGGGTCTTTTGTCACTTGGCCGCGTGTCATATAATTTAAAATTCCTTTGACAAAGGTTTTTAACACTGGCTAGCCCTTGTCAACGCCTTTGATAAAAGCTTTTGTGTTTTTGCACCACTGGCCCATGTCAAAGCCCTTGACAATAACTTGTTGTCATAATAAACGGTTGCAAAGCCAAACATAAATTTTGCACGGCTTCCACTGTTCACAAAATTTCGTGCTTTTTCCACTAGTTTGTGTTAGCAAATTTATATGGAGGTCTAATTTGTATAATCACTTGAATAACAATAATAAGAGGGAAAAAATCAAGCACGATGAACATATAGATTTACTATGGAAAATCCTCTTTCAATCGCAGATCAAAATCCACAGGACACAAGATCAAATGCTTCCACTATATTCAAAGAGATGGCAACCCCCTTTTCTTGTCACCAACACCAAAGACAATGCAATTACAAAGGATACAAAAACTTCTCCTAATGAAGAGCAAAAGTATAACACCCCGATTTTTGTATACTTTAGAACCGACTAAGAAATGTTACAATCGAGTCGAGTCATGTTTAAAGTTGTCAGTTGATACGACTCGATAGAGAAAATATATCGCACAACTTTCTTGGTGTCATGAGAATGGAAGACATTGTTAAATATACATCAAACACATCAAATATAAATAAAAATAATAAAGTAAATAACTGCATTGAGCTCAAGTGTGTAGCGTTTATCTGTCCTCCCACTAAAGTCGACTCAAGATTTGTAAGACCTACATATATTATATGAAAAACGTTAGTAACGAATGTTACTGATCCGATATATAACTAATACAATATGGCAAATGGGTATTCCATTACCACGAAAACTTATGAAACTTCAAGATTGCCTCACACTCGGCTGTAAGCAAACATACTTAAGCAACTATTGCTCATATGCAAGACTGATATTCATATTCGTACATAAAATGCTTACGCCCTCACATCCTCCATATTACACCTGCCACTGTACTCGAATGGAAAAAGGAATAGATAAGTTAGTGCCACAAATTCCGTAAATGTGCTGCGTTACACAATACCCTCATACATCACACTACCTCAGGGTTTGAAGGAGTACTAGTGCAGTTCATACATATCTCCATACTGCTCACTCTCTTATTTGTGGAATCTATAAAAAAAGTGCATACTTATATAATAGGTTTAGGGAAAAGGCTTGTATTGTATATTTTTGGAGCTTTAGTTCGAAAACCAAGAACTCTTCCTTGTAGTTTTATCAAACATGTGTAGAAAATACGGCTAAATGGCCCCACATAGGCGAGATCAGATAAAATACCACTGATGCCCTCCTACTTATTCCAAAAATGCACTACATTACATAATACCTTCATAAATCGCACTACCTAAGGGTTTTAAGGAGTATTAGTGCTATTTATATATATTTCCATACCGCTCATTCTCTTATTTGTAAAATCTGTAAAAATGCACGTACCCATATAATAGGCTTAAGAAAAAGGCTTGTTTCATATACTTCTAGAGCTTCAGTTCGAAAACCAACAAGGGATCTCATCCTTATAATTTTATTAAACATGTGTAAAAAATACAACTAAATGGCCCGCCATCGGAGGGATGCAATAAAATGCCGTCAATGACATCCTATATATAAAATATGATTAAACTCAATACGCAAGGAGTCAAGTAGAGAGGGAGAGTCTTATGGACTTGTGTTCCAAGCTCAAAGCGTATCTGCATATCTACAGCGAGCTTAGACTCTGAAACCTACATTGAAACCCACTACTAAGTAAAACAGTAACATCTATATGATGGATGCTCGTGGTGCATGCTCATATCATCAATACATCGTACCAAAGAAAACAATACTAACAAACCTATAACTAAGCATGTGGTACGCAAAACGAGACATAATAATACTAAATAATAAATAAATAAATGAACAAGAAAATGCACTCATAGATAATTAGATAAATAATAAATACATAAACATAAACATAAATAATACTCGAATCATAAAATAATAATATAATTACACTATATAAATATGCGGATAAACACAAGTAAATATCAACATATATTCGTGTTAGTAAACAGATAAATAAATAAACAAATAAATATATAATAATTCAATAAATTAATAAATAAACAATAATTCAATAAATGAATAAATAAATAGTTAATACTCATTAATCATGAATATTAATAATATCATAGTTATACAATACAAGAATACATAATTAAATACAAATAAATAATCACATACACGCAAACAAGCAAATAAGATGTAGAAATATTAATAAACGTAAATAAGATTAATATTAATAAGTAAATATACCATTAATAATAATAAGTTATCGTATAAACATCCATTATAATCAATAAATACACCAATAATAAGAAATAAATAATAAATAAACAAAAGTAATTATAACATCCAAACATGGTAAATCATGTGAATATGTATCTAAACTAATATAAATATTCACGAATTGCCAAAAATGGTGCAAAAATTGACGAAAATGGTCCAAATGAGATGGATCGGACCGAACCGAGCTAAACCAGACCAAACTGAATGGGCTGAACCAACCTGATCTGGGTTAACTGAAAAATGGAATGGGTTAGATAGGTGGACCTGAGCTGGCCTGGCTGACTTGGACATCGGTTGGCAGGCAGGTGAACAGGATCCGGTGGGTGGATGCAGTCTAGCAGGTAGACTGTGAATCGGGCAAACGGGCCGAACAGAGGGTGGCAGTGCTTGTCACTAGAATACGCCCACGGTGGTGTGGCGGAGGCTGTCGTCGGTCGTGATCGACAGAGGAGAGGATGATGAAAATGATGGTGGTGACGATCAGAGGAGTCCAGCCACAGATTGGCTAGAAAACAGCAACTAAAGGGGGCAGATCACCTCCAGGTCTGGCGACATCGTCGGCAGCGATGGCGGCCGAGGCGGTCGACGATGTTGGCCCCAAACCCTAGATCTCGATGAAGGGAAGCCGTCGGGGTGGTCGGCTTCGTCGGAGGACACTCCCTGACATCGGAAAACGGCCCAAACGTGTGGTGGCGAAAATCGACCGCCAAAACATTGTCACCGGTGGTGATCATGGGTACAAACTGATAGCCGGCCACGAGGTAGTCACCGTCATACCAATTCGATGGCTGGGGGTGAGGCGGAGATGTACTGGTGGCGAGCGAAAGTGGTAGTGGCTTTAATACAGTGAAATCATGGAAGATTTTGGAAAATATTATGGTGAAGCCAGGGCTGATGTGGATGGCTTAGATCTTGCCATGTGGCATGATCTAAACGTTCGACAACTTGTGATCTAGTGGAACCCACCTATGAATATATCGAATATACATATGAACGAAAAGCTCGGATCGAGACAGTCCGAACTCGAAATTGACTCGAGTCCTGAAATTGACTCTATAGGTGGGCGAATCGAGGCAAGAAGGGTAAATGGGCCTCGCAACCCTAAGCGCAATAGAGCTGGGCCCACGGGGCACAATTCGATGGTTTGAAATCCTTATGATGCATGAAATGAGATACCCTAAAAATTCCAAATAGATACTAAACACTACAACGGCCTAATTGTAGGCTTAAAATCCTGGCTAACTCATAAAAACCATTTGTATACCTTGTGCATATACTATTAACTCATGCTCTAATATATCATAACTGAAACTATCATATGCAAGACAGGCATACTCAACCTCCATAACATGCTCGTATGGCCATCTGGGCCTCATACTCATATTCATAAAATTGTTTTGGCTCTAGCTCGTTCGAATCGACTTGAGACTACCCGAACTAGACAAAACTAAAATCGGGTAAAACCCTAAGCCGGAACTGGGGTTTTACAATAGGTTTTCCGTGTTTGAATAATTTCAATGACATGCAAGTATACATAGTCGAAATAAGTAATATAATGATAAAATCGAGTATCGTCCCACAGAGAGATGAATTTCCTTAAATTAATTAAAGAAAATAAAATAAAGAATAAATAAAAATAGCTGACTTAACTAAATCTAAGTAATAACTTTAAATTAAAGGCGAAGTTAAAATGATAAAACTCATTCTAGCGTCGAATTTCCCTTAACATGAATTTAATCTTCATCAAATCTTCCTCTTATCTTTTATTCCCTCAGATTGTCGATCTAGGATAATTATATGACATGGTGGCTCCCGCTCCTTCATGCTTGTATTATTTTGCCTCAATTTCTACCTCTCAGTGATAATTGATTAATTAACAAAATAATACCTTAAGATTTGCCTTACAATCGCATACGGTATTGTGTATCTCCCAACCACAACGACAAACAAGTCAAAAGACTCATCGTATGATGAATTATCAATGACTAATTTAATTAATTTCTCCCAAAATCTAATTAAACCTCATGATCTAAGATATAGGCGATCAATCTATTCTTAGCATTTAGAACATGATAATTCAAATAATCCGATTGAATAAAAGAGTAAGGGGTTGAAATGACTTCAATTAAATCATATTAAGTTCCATTCTTCTCTAGAACGAAATAAAATATTACTCCATAATAAAAATATAAAACAATATAAAGAAGAAACTACTTTTCATTATGAAAAGAAAAGAATTCAAAAACTAAAACTACTTCTTTCACTACACTCCGAAGCCAAGAGATGAGATATGCTCAACAACAAATGACCACCCCTTTATATAGAAGAGAAGATGGCCAAGAGATACAAGAATGCGATGATGAATTCTAAAATTCGATGTGGACTAATTGATTATGATGTCCAATGAAGTTTCCAATTCCCCGACAACAGTGCCAAAGTTATGTATAGCCATCCACATGGAGCTTTGTCATCATCAAAATTGTAGCCATCAACGAGTGAGGTCCAATGCTCTAACTAACAAATCCTAAGCTGAATTTGTTTCAACTTTTCTGCATTAAAACTTCAAAATTAAGCATATCTTATAAAATATTAATTAACTAAAATATAACGAAAAATATCACCTAATTAATAATATTTATACCCAGAAAGTACAAAATCTTATAAAAAACCTAGGTAAATATTGTATATTTTAAACATTTAACATTCTGTTTCTCTCAATCACATAAATTAAGTTAAAATAAGGAAGATCATTAAAAAAATAACTTTATAAAAAAACTGAGTTTTAACCGTCTAAAACTGCTAATGCAGTTTTGCCCATGGTGTCAACACCTAGACGCTGGTTTGGCATCCAGGTACTATAAGCCTTTTTTTAGACACACCTAGCACTCAGGCTGGTGTTTTTCAGCATCCGGCTGGTGAT
>JAURVB010011817.1:0-11038 GCA_033002965.1 Piper betle | reverse complement strand
AGAAAAAGGAATAAATATACATACTTTGTTGCATCCTAAATCAAACCTTGGAATTAATTGGGAAATTATTCGTTACATAAACAATTATTGATTACATAAACAATTATTCGTTACATAAACAAGCATTCATTACAGGTGGAAGGGGAGAGTACCTCCATGGCCGCAATAGTTGCCGAGTTCATACGAGATCCTATGACAGGGATGGCCGGCTTAATACCCACTTTCCTTTTAAAACAAAACAGGAAGATATGCAAATAAAGAAGAAAAAATACCCAAAAAATCAGGAAGATATGCAAATTACGTAAAAATCAAAATTTGTTAAAAAACCTGATTGGCGCCGGCAGAGGGTGTGCGATGGCCGAGTGGACAAATCCAGGCTCGGGGCAGGGAGCAGCAGGCGGCGGTGCAGGTGGTGCACGGCAGTCGGTGGCTGTCCGAGGTACGAGGGCCTAGGGCGGCCGGCAACGTGGCGAGGCAATGCGAGGCGTTGAGGTCGACAAGCGGGGGCCGAGGGAAATCGACGGTCAGGCGGCGGGTGCGTGGGCTTTGAGGGTGGATGGAGAGGCGGTGGGAGGTGGCAGAGGCGGTGGAGAGGTGGTGTGGAGAGACGCCAAGGCTCAAAGGAGATACCGCTTCCGACGAATGGTAAGGAGTCAGCGAAAAGGAGGAGTCGGAAGTCGGTGCTTGAGCAATACTTTTCTCAAATTTATTTATTTTTATTTAGCTTACAAGAAATCTCACGTTTATTTATACCTTTATGTAATCCTTCCCTTTTCCTACTAGAAGAACTTTTAATAAAAAATATTATCACTTTCCTATTTGACCCTTTATGTAATCTTATTGTTATTAATAATAAAATTAATAAAAAGAGAATTTAATACGAGAGTTTTAATTATTTGTTACATAAATAATTATTTATTATAGAAACAATGAAAATTTAGTTGTCGCCTATGACTGAGTATCGGGTAACATAAAGAAAGATATTGTTTAAAGATTGAAGTTTGTTCGGTAAAATAGAACCCCTTGTCCCTCCCAAGCAATTATTCTCCAATCGTATAATCCAAAATTTTGACTAAAAAAACATTACGTTGGAAAGAGGAGAAAGAGAACAAAACCTACAGGAAAGGGAATAGGCAAGAAGAAGAAAAAGATAAGTTACGAAGGTGGAAGGGGAAGGAGAGAGTACCTCCATCGTTGCAGCCATTGTCGAGTTTATCTAAAATCCTCTTTTCGAATTGGCCCCGCTGTACTCTTACCTATTTATACTTATGCATTATCTGAATAATACAAACTTTTTTCATTAACTTTTTAATGACTTCCTATTAGTCCTAGTTATGTAATCTTAATATTAATAATAAAATTAATAACCGAAGAAAACTCAACAAGAGAGCTTTATCCAATTAAAATATAATAAAATATTAAATTAAATCACTAAAATTTACCTTCTCATTCAATTAAGACTTTATTTCAAAATCAATGAGAATTTATATTTAAGATATTAAATTATTATAATTTATCTCATTTTTAACAATATTTTTTTAGAAAATTAAAATTAATTTGTTCTTTACTCTACATCACATCAAAAGGGTACATATTTCGTATAAACCAACTATGAATCTAGATCGTATGTCAGCTCTATTTTAAACTTATTAATAATATATATCAATAATATATACAATTAATTTAAAAATATTCATAATTATTATTTTCAAATAAAAATAATAAAGATCTATATTTAGAATACAGTCCTTATATTCAAATCTAAAAGTAATTTTAGGTTTGTATTAAAAATAAATAATAATCTTAATTGAATAGGTATTAATAAGTAAAATTTGTAATTGAAGTAAACTTTTTAATAATTAAATATAAGTATCACTTTTTCAAGGTCTTTGAAATCATATTCTAAGTTTTTTCTAATAATAAATAGTAATTAATAAATAAATACGAAATAATTTTAAACTAAATATGTATTATTAAATACAAAAAATAATTTAAATAATAATTAAAGTATAAATATATAATTTTTCACTTTTTATAAAAGAAAGGTGGCTCCATTTAGAGTTCTAGCTCGAAACAAAAGTACAATATGTATGCAAAAGCCACAAAAAAGTATCTCTATACATTCATTTAAGTACAAGGTGATGTAATTCAATCTACTTACGAGCACACTTCCCTCATGAAAGTTATTGGGATTAACACAATCACATTACATGAAACTTTTTTCATTCATGCACTGGTGCGACTGTTGTATACTCCCTATTAATCCACTTCTCCATTACAGAGTTGGGCCAAAGTGGAGGAGCGCTCTTCAACAAGCGAAGATCATCTGTCTGATTATCCCCCTCTCCCCCTCCCATCTCCTTCCTCTCCACTGTGACGTCATCTGCCTCCAACTTCTTTAGCTCCACCACAACCTCCTCCATGGAAGGCCTCATGCCCTCCTCCTGCAAGCACCTAAAACCCAACTCTACCATGAGCCTAATCATCTTCGTCACCCTGCTGTCCGACCCATATCCTGAAAGTTCTACTTTTTTGGATGTCCTTTCAAAAAAAAAAAAAAGTAAAGAAAGGAAGTTCTAATTAAGCTCCTTTCCTAAGCTTCCTAGCTACTGCATGAAGTAGGGATTTACTTCCAAAAAAAATTAGATGTTATATTAAGCAAAAAAAATTAAACTGAGGCAAATATATTGTCAATCACACAATCTTTATGTGAATCGAGCTCTAGTTTCGATCTAAGCAGAGGAAGAATATTGGAAAAGACAGAAACCATGCACTTGTATTATAGACTCTTGTACATAAGGCAATGCACGTCCCAATGTTCTTTCCCATGAGCTCGTACAACGCTTTTACTAACAAGGTTGGAACGTTGGAAGGCATATGCAAGAATAGAGGCACTAGCAGAAGATTAAGACACAAAAAAATAACAAGAAGATGCCATACTCCAAAAATATAAGGACTCGTAAGAAATCGCACAAACATCCACTCTCTATTTTTCTAGTTATTCTAAAATATACTTGTAGGTGTATGGTTGGCCTGTCATACATTACTATTTAATGGTTATCATAAACAATAGCCTAGTCTGTTATATATTCGGGAGCAAGATTAAGATCGGATTTGAGCAGAGAACTTTGCAATAAAATAGCATCGTTCTCCCTTATGAAGGTGAATATTAGTGGTAAAATTTTTGGGCAACGCTTATGATCAGTGATTGATTCAACAGATAATCAGAAAAAATCCTAGAAGGCCCCACAATCACACCAATATAACTAAATTTAAGGACTCGTTCCAATTGAATCCACATTTCCCCCATCTCAAATCACTCGCCGAACAATTGCTAGCACCCCACCTTAGGAAGAACCCCTTTACCCACAAAGCCTTGTAATCGTTACTTGACAGCTTCGTTTGCACATAATCCGTTCGAGTCTCATCAATGGGGACTTCCACCGTCGTCCTACAATCACTACTGCAGCCCGAAGTCTTGGGATCCTCCTCGCCTCTGACCATGTTGAAGGAGTCATTCTTAACGAAGCAAATTGGGTAGTACCCATCTTTAGAAATAGGAGTCGTGCAGTTGAAGTGAAAGGTGAGATGAAGTTGATTATGGGAGACTTGGAAAGCACTTCTGAACAAAGATAGATTGCGAGCTGATTGTTGATGAGATGATCATCGACGAGGATAAACATCTGGTTTTGGTCATAGATGCACCGGACAAGGAAGTCACCTTGAGGCATCCGCAGGATAGGTGTTACAGCCTTGATTCATGAGCTGTCTGGATACCTAGGGTTTGCATGTTGTTCCTAGGTATGCTCAGCCTATTAAAGGGTAGTAGGTATTATCATAGTCATGGAAACAACTTATAACTTGTGATCTTATGTCATAGTTGTAGTGATAGCCGGGCATGGATTGCTAGGATGTTTTTAGAACACTTAAGAGTGCTATCGGGTAATAAGGAGAAGAATTGGGATTCTAGATACGAGCATAGTGAGGGATAGTGTTCAGCAAGAGTTTTTGGTTGATGTTATCGAGCATATCTAAGAGTGGTGATCAATCATGCCAAGAAATGGGCATCGGTAGTAGCACATGAAATTGTCGGTAGTGCTATGAGCTGATTATTGAGTATATCGAGAATTGGACTCGGAAGTGCCAAGAGGGGTGACCGAGCATTACCGGGAGTACTAGACGAGTGCTAGGTGATGACCGAAAGCTAAAAAGTAGAGTTATGTGATGTGGTCAAGGTTTCATAGTTGCACTAAGAATCCTAGTACAAGTTGGATGACCAGTAGCGGTTGTGCGTGTGGGCTAGTTGGTGACTGTAGAAGTTCTTGATGGACTTGTACTTGGTCGAAATTTCAAGGAGGAGGTTTTGAATGACTTGGAGAAGTGCTGAACTTGGACATCAAAGTTGACCAGGAAAGGACCGAGACAGAGTCTGGTGGAGCTGGATCAAACCCTGATCCTATTTGGGAGACAGATGTTGAGGTTTGAGGTTCTTTGTCCTAGGGAGTTCTTCCATGAGCCTAGGATTTCATCTAGGAACGTGTTGTTTTCTTATTAGACTTGGAGATGACGTCTAGGAAGAGTTAGACATTGTGTAGACTCTTTCCTATTAACCAAGTTGAAGTTTGCAACGAAGTAGGAAGCGGTTCTTATAAATAGGTGGGATCCTTAGACATAGGGAATCATTACGAGAGAGGTGATCAATCACAAGAGAGGGAGAACATCTTTGAGAGGAATTAGGAGAGGTCTCAACATATCCATTGTTAGAATAGGGCCGAATCAAGAAGGAAGGAGGAAGTTGTCACAGTCAATCTCCTTGTGTAGGGATTGAAACATTAGACTTTGAGGGATCTTTGGGGCTTGATTAAGGTACTCTTGTACATTCAAATGTTACTGATTTTAATTTATGTTTAATTGAGTTGAATTCATGTATTAGTTATTTTCATTGGAATGTTCGACTAAGGGTGTGTAGTTATAAGAATTGCTTGTTAAAGGCGTGATTTGGGTGAGTTTGTGAACTAATAGCATTGATGGAAGGCCTAGTGAGGCTGTCCAAAGTCGGGGAGTGCTTTAGAGGATTCGATTGCTTGTATTCCTTGTATTATTGTGTGGTAATATAAGGTTGGGAGTAGTTCCCGTAGATTTGCATTTTTGCTTGTTGTTTGTCGTGATTAAGAAAGGAACTTTAGTACTAGGTCGTGGTCAAAGTTTACAATATGACTAGTTACGAAGACTAGTTAACGGGACGAGCATGGGCAGAGGCTGGCGCAACCTAACATAAGGATTTATGTTTGGTGTAGATTGGGCAGTGACGAGGAGGGTTGTTACTTGGTTCTCCAAACAACTTATCGATAAAAAGTACAAATAACATAGAAAACTGTATCGGGTATGCTTGGGTGTGATCGAACATGGGTGATCGAGTAAGGTGCACACAATGGTATGAGATTAACCCTAGTTATGGTCTTTGTTCGGGTGCTGATTTCTTGATCGAAAATAGTGTGATACTCAAGGTGCAGAGGTTGCAAGGGATATTGGGTAAGAGCAAAAGAAGCGATCAGTAGAGGTGATCATTGGTTATCAATAGTGGCTGGTAATTGGATATCTGTTGGGGTGATTGCTATTGTTTGTAGTGCCGACTATTGGGATATGACTTATGTAACGGTATTGAGGTTTTGATTGGTTTTAATGATCAGTTAACCTCTAAGTTGTGATACTGACCAAGTACTAGGAGTAGTATTTTGGAATAACTTCTAGGAGTTTATCTTTTACTGCATAAATTGTGGAAGGCAAAATGTTCACGGGGGTGAGAATACGCCACATAGGAGAGGATTTAGGGTGAAAACTTTTATCCTAGTATCGACCCCATGACAACAAGGTACCCATCCTCGCTACAAAGGAGGTTGAACAATCAATGGCCACGGTGGAGAGGATGTGAAGGAAGCCAAAAAGCATAGCTTAAGTTGGCTCGAAAGTTTTGGGCACACCGTCGTGAAACTAAGAGTGATCGGAGATAGCCTGATTATTCGGCATAGGTGCGCGACATCTTGCGATCTAGCTAGTTTTTTCATCTTAGCAATAAAAGAAATTTCTTTTTTATATTTTATTTATAAAATACGTGATAAAGCAAAGGTTCATTATCCCACTTATCTCTACCCTTATATATGAATAAAAATATTAATAATAGAGGAACTCAACAGTGACTTCTTATTAAAAGTAGGAATTTTAATTAATCAAAATTCAATAAAAATAAAAATTAAATTATTGTAGTTATCTTCTCATTAAATTAGGATTACACCAACCTATTTAAACAATTTACACCAAATTAAGTGCTAATAGCATCTACATTACATAAAATATGGAATGACCGAGAAGATGAAAATGTTGTCCGTCTACGACCAAATGTGTGATTATAACAACAACGATAACTTAGAGATTAAGTAATAATTTTGTAATACAATATATGACACAATCTATGCATCTCAAAATTGTTCCCATGGAGCAGAAGACGGTTCTTCCCGAGCCATTTTATAAGAGCAGATGCTTGATACAAAAGGAATAAATATACATATTTTGCTCCATCCTAAATCAAACCTTGAATTAATTGGGAAACAATTGTTCATGACAAAAACAATTTGTTGGGAAATATACACTCTAGTGAAAACAAGCCAGAAAATATTTCCCCTGCTCGATGAAATGAATAGGAGACACCCAAGATAAAAATAAATGGAAAATTTCCTCCCAATTTAGAAAAAATAAAACCAACCTACTCGATCAACTTTGATTAAGAAATCTCTTACAATCAAATATCGAAATAAAATTTGAGAAAACTCTCATAACCTAAATCAGATTAATAACAAGATCTGAAAGATACAATTCTTGAGAAATTGAGAAAACTAACATACACCTCAAATGAAAAAATGGATCAATCTCACACCCTGGATTACGACCCCACTTCAACTTGAGATGATGAAAAACTTCTCCAAACTCTCCCCTTGTAAGTGAAACCACTCCTCGTTATATGTGGAAAAACTCCACCCAATACATGTAGAAAATTCTACCAAAGTGTGAAAAAATTCACCCCAATAAAAGTAGAAACTCTACCAAAATGTGGAAAACTCCACCCAAAAAAGTAACACTACTCCCAATTACAATCCACAGACAAAGCTAGAGAAAGAAAAGAAATTAACCACTGTTGATCTTGTTGAAGAACCCGAAGTCATATCTTCACCTCACAACAAACAATTTCACTTTCTTCTCCACATGCACTACCAATAGTAACCCTATCCTCAAGTCTCCCCTAAAGGAGAACACTCCATGGAACTTCCCCAAAGGGAAAGCACACCGAACACATACCTTTAATCACATATTTATAGATTAGAGATATGAATACCATTTGGAAATAAAGAGCCAACTCTAAACACTACTTCTTGAGCATTAGAATCCTCACTAATGAGTCTCTCCACGTATTCCACAAATTCTCATCGAATTCCTCGTACCTCTTGGTTTATCTTCATGTCTTTACGACTTTCAATGTGATTGAACGCTTTCTCATGGGAGGGAATATCTCAACACAATTAACCATTACAAAAACTATGAAAATTTGGTTCCCACCTAGGGTGGATGGTATACAACCCAAGTGGGGAATTGCCAAAAGATTGCGGCTTTTGGGAATAACAGATTCCCTTGTCCATCCTAAGCAGGTGTTCTCTAACCATACAACCTAATATTTCGATTAAAAAAACATGACGAAGGAAAGAGGGAAAAGAAAATCGAGAGAGAAAAATGCCTATGGGCTATGAAAGAAGAAGAAAAAGATAGGTGAAGAAGGAGGAAGAGGAGAGTACCTCCAGGGCTGCAGCAGTTATCAAGTTCATCCCACAACTTTGGATGGCACCGCAGTGCTCCTGCCTATTTATACCTGAAAAATATACAAGACTTTCCTTGTGTAATATTTGCTCTCCTTTTTAAAAAAGAAAAAGAAAAAAATATAAATTTTAATAAAAATAATACTGACTTTCCTATCAATGCCTTTATATATTTTTATAATTTAATTAATTAAAAAAATCATATATTGAAACTTTAAACACACAAAAAAATATCAATAATAAATCAAATATGGACTTCACCGATTGCCACCACCATTGTCTTCCTTATTGTTAGGGTTATTGATCTCGATCGGCGGTGACCCCTGGCGGGCCGTCGTGAGCATTTTTCGGCGATGGGCGCCGCCTGCTCCGTTAGACCTGATTACCGTGTCTGCGTCTGCTTGCCTCTGTTCGCGTCCACTAGTCCGAGTCCTATTTGCCGTTCATGTCCATCTGTTTGATTGATTATTTTCATGTATGCATTATTTATCTATTTATTCACGAGTGTATGTATGTATTTATTTATTATTTGTTATTTGTTATTTCTTTTACTATGTCTCGATTTGTGTACTGAATGTTTAGTTGTAGGTTTATTTAGCAGTCTTCTTTATTAGGATATATTGATGATATAAGTATATACCACGTGCATGCATCATATAGATATCAATATTTTACTTAGGAGTGGATTTCGAAGTATGTTTCAGAGTTTGAGCTCGCTATAGATGAGACGACACGCTTGGAGCTTGAACCACAAGTCCGTTAAGACTTTTCTCACTTTTTATCACTATACTCTATTGTTGATTTGATTTTCAGATCGTAAAATGTGTTAAGTGGCTGTTTTATAGAACCTCACTTAACACGAGTCATTTAGACTTATTTTACTTCTGTGATTAATAACCCTTGAGGATGAGACCCTTAGAGTTTGATTTTGAAAATAAGATTCACTACAAATTGCTTTCAAGCCTATTATATAACTCCCTACCTAGGCCTATACATATATGTAGTTTTCAAGTTTTCAATGAGAGGTACAATGAGGAAAATCGACGATCACATTATGAGATAGGGCATGTGTTTATCAAAGTGGGCTCTAGAATTGGTGAGCATCTATTTTATTCTCAAGGGATCCTGACAACTTCACTTTTGAGTTTCTCAAACCCAGAGAAGTGTGGAGGTTTACGATTATTGCAATATAGCGCATGTCTAGACTTGTGGTTACAAAGAGTACTGAAGGCGCATGTCTGAGAGTACTCAGCATCTGTACATAGGGCCAGGAGTGATATGAAGGATGTAGAGAGGGCGGAAAGGAAAGAAAATGATTTTCCAGTACAGAGGGATAGTTTAAATGGCCAATATATAATAATAAGATAGAAAGGGAGACATCATCAGTCGAGATCGATGGCTCTCAGATGTGCCCTGATGAGAGTTCTATGAGGAAGTTACGAGTTATTAAGGGTTAGCTCTCCTATGCTAGTTTGACTATTAATTATTTCTAGACTTATAATACTCGTTACTAGCATTTTTCTTATTATATATGCAGGTTTTATGATTATGAGTCTGCTATGGGGAGAGAATAGATAAACGTCATACATACTTGAGCTCAATGTATTTATTTTCTTTTATACTTTTACTTATATTTGATGTGTTTTAAATGCACATTTAGGATGTCTTCCACTTTATTGATACCAAAGGTGTTATTTCGTTTTATATTATTGATCGAGTATTATAGACTAGTTATTTTAGAGATAACTCGATTCGATCATGACATTTCCGATTTTGTTCTTTAGTGAACCGAAATCGGAGTATCACAATCAATAATGGAGAGAAAAATGGGCCTTACAAAATACCAAATGGATTATTTATTTCTACCTGTTTTAGGATCTTGAGAATTCGTGGTTAGAAGAGAACTTTATTTTCTTATAATTCTTGCTCCATATTTAAAATACGTCATCGACTACAAGTAGGCGATTTGCCATTGTGACCCAAGGATCTAAGGTGCAAATCCATATGAAAATGAGCTTGATTTGGTTTTAATTCTTGATTTTAACTACATTGATTCTATAAATAAATCACTAAAGCCATATATTATTTTCCCTAGGTTGGTTCAATTGTGTGTGTTGCCTCTTGATAATTTTAGTATTTTATGTTACCATATTCGATCACCTGGGTGCCTTCCAACGTCAAAAAAAAGGCTATGAGTTTAGTTTAAACTATTTTTAAGGGCTTCCCCATATTCCTAGTTTGGCTTCAAAAAGAGTGTAAAGCAGTAGCATATTATTCTGAGCAACGTCGGCAGCTCCAAACCAGTTAGTCATCCAAAGTCAACCGGCCCAAATCTCAAACATAAAAACTATATATTTTTCAATTACGAAATTAATGTTTAAAGACATAAATATAAAAAAATTAACTAAACTTTGAGGATAAGCTTCGACAAGATATTAAAGAGTTGGGCCAAAGCTGAGGAGCGCTCTTCAACAAACGAAGATTATCTGTCGGATTATCCACCTCTCCCCCTCCCATCTCCTTCTTCTCCACCGAGACGTCATCTGCCTCCATGTTCTTTAGCTCCACCACAACCTCCTCCATGCAAGGCCTCTTGTCCTTCTCCTCCTCTGCCATGAACCTAATCATCTTTGTCACCCTGCTGTCTGATCCATACCCAAGATTCGGATCCACCAGCTCGTGCAAAGCTCGGTTGAGGATCTTGTTGATAGCCAGCGTGGCGAGCTTGATCTCGTTCTGATGCCGGCTAATCGTCGACGGCGGGCATGGAGGAGATGAGCTCCATGAGCACCGCGCCGTAACTGTACACGTCACTCTTGCCGGTGAGCTGGTAGCATTTGTGGTAATCTGGGTCGACGTAGCCGGGCGTGCCCTGGGGGACGGTGGATACATGGGTGGCGTCGGCGGGGAAGAAGCGAGAGAGGCCGAAGTCGACGACCTTGACGCGGAAGTTGGAGTCGAGGAGGATGTTGTTGGTCTTGACGTCGCGGTGGATGATGGGCAGGTCGACGGCGTGTAGGTAGGCCAGCGCCTCTGCGGTCTCGATGGCGATGCTCATGCGGATGGGCCAGGTAAGGTCGGCCTCCTTGGCGAGGTGGCCGTGGAGGTGATCGGCGACGGTGCCGTTGGGGATGTACTCATAGACGAGGAGGAGCTCGCGGCTGTGCCGGGATGTG
>JAURVB010011816.1:0-41543 GCA_033002965.1 Piper betle | reverse complement strand
TGGAAAACCTTCATATGGGTTACTAAATGCTTGGAGGTTTCCGGGACGTGAGAATACAATCTACGCAAAGCAATGAAATCACAATCAACTCATCTTTCCAGAAAAAAAAATGATTTCCAATCCTTAAAAACTGACATGATACCTGATAATTCCCAAGTGTTCTGGACTTGAACCCTGCTGCGCAATAGATGAAGTAATACTCCCATGTCCGAATGAACTTTTCGTCGAACCCCAACTCTCGAATTTTACTGAAACGAATGAACCAAATGTTACTTTCTGCTAAAAAGTTCTCTTGTACATTTTAAGGATAGCTTCTTCCAAGTAACAAGCATGCATTAGGTGCAACCTTACCTTTGTTTTGCTAAGAAGCTGTCGCGCCAGTAAATGAGTGTTTGGTAGTAGTGAATACCTATATTCTCCAAATGCTCCATGCTGCAGATTTTGAACAATTCTATCAGGTTGGTGGTGTTAGCAGAAACAGATTGCAAGAACTAGGTAGCAAAGCTAGCACAATGAGCAGTGGTAAGATATGAAACTGTGAAGCAAACCAGAGTCTAGAAGAAGATGCCATTGCAGATGTTACTCGGCTCAAAGATGGGAGACATCCACCTGGAAATATGTATTCCGTTATAAAACCTGAGCTTCTCCTACACTCATCGTACCGTTCATCTGGTATTGATATAAACTGTTCACCCAAAACATGAAGGAAAGAACTTTGTCGCTGAGAATTGTCATATATTGATATGATGAAATACAGATCATAATCATTATCCATCTGTTCAAAATTGATCACCTGTAGAACAAAAAGACCATCTTCAGCTAGAACAGACTCGCAACAACCGAAGAACTCCTCCATGAATTCATGTCCAACTCCTT
This sequence comes from Piper betle, assembly GCA_033002965.1. Classification (NCBI taxonomy): domain Eukaryota; kingdom Viridiplantae; phylum Streptophyta; class Magnoliopsida; order Piperales; family Piperaceae; genus Piper; species Piper betle. The sequence goes on along the minus strand of JAURVB010011816.1, from coordinate 40,667 downwards.
CTAGCATTTCACTAAGAGAGACAATGTGCAGTTAGGTCCAAGATTCAATGTTAACTACATGAAGTTAGAAGCCTTAGTGAACAGTAGAACTTACCAAGAAATAATTCTGTCATATTTTGCAGACCTAGGCAATTGACGATAATCACATAACAAAAACTTTATGTTGTCCTGCAACCACATATACTCATGATTTTTGCAACAATAATAGGATAGATATAAGGGAAAGAAAAGGAGGAGGAAAACCTGGAGGCCAGCTTCTTTGACTTTATTCTCAGCATATTTGAGCTGCTCCTCAGAGAGAGTAATTCCTTTGTATTTGCATCCGGTACGTTTAACAACTTCTATGGCTAGGCTTCCCCACCCACACCCAATTTCAAGAATTTCATGCTTGCTCTGAATCCTAGCCTAAAATCTTTGCTTTAAAGGTGAGTAGAATTCTGGAATTTTTATGAAGCTAATCCAAATATTTTCAAGAAAAATGCAGTTTAACATACAGAATTTCACCTTTTCTATGAGTAGAGAAATTTTGCGTAGCTGTGCCGCTTTCAAATCCTCAGTTTCACTCTGCACAAGGTGACCAATATAGATGAAATAGATGCAATTTGACTAAACATATGCCAGAAAATAATATAACTTTATACAGACCTTAAATATTGCACATGAGTACGTCATTGTTTCGTCCAAAAACAGGGAGAAGAGTTCATTGCTCTAGAGTGAAAGACAGGGAAGATATTCAATATGGTTACAAATTCAACTCCACAAAGATTAGTATATGATATTTGAGAGTTTAACCAGATCATAGTGTCGGGATATGTTTCGGCGAGCTTGTGCTAGGGTGTTTTGCCTTGAAAGATGCCGATAGAAATATTTTGCAGACGCTATACCGGCAGTTAAAAACATTGGTGTCCACCAGCCCCTGGGACAAGTAAACAATGTCATTTATTTGCAAAGCAGTTCTGATGTGATTAATTATGTTTACATGCAAGATCATGATACACACCTTCTACTTTTATGAGCAGTACCAAGGTGCTTCATGTCCCTATTGGCGATGAACATCTGCAAAACTAGCAGTCTATCAGCCAACGGAAGTAGCATTAGACAAGCTATGTTTTGGTCATTTTCAGAAAGCAGCAAAGCAAAGAAGACTGTAATCACCATGAACAAATTAAGAAGACCTTCCTTTTCATCAACAAAAGAAAAGTCACCATTGATGTATGCACCTGCAAGACCTAAATCTGCCTCGGTTGCAACCTGTAAACGAAGTTCAAAACAAGCTAATGCTTGAGACTAACATGTCAAAATGATTTGTTAGTAGCGAGGGTAAATATTGATCATGGGTAAGGATCATGCTTTCCAATAAAAGGCAGGATGGTGGATTCTCAATACGGTCTTGGAACCACTTGTCTTGTTGCATTCTCCAAAAACGAAAATATCCCCGCCATCTTCTAACAATCTATGCCAAAGGGAAACTAAATTAGTTAAGCAGTAAAGTGAGGAAGCAGTAATTAGTAGGTGCCTTGAGAAAAAATATTAACAGAAAAAAAAAAGCACAACTCGAATCACAAACAGCTATCTATGTAACACACACACAAACACAATGTTTACAAGCACTACTTTGTACAAGCTAGAATGAGACTACTTACGTTAAACAACCAATAGAAATGAAGTCATCAAGGAATTTCTTAACCATAAGTCGGGCCCCTGTTTCAACCCACGAAGGTAACATGTGTTTTTTATTTGTTAGAGGACTGCAGACCTTCCCAAGAAAGTTATTTGCTGCAGTCATACCAGCCTGCAATATACATAAAGACAATATGACAGATACATGATAATTCTCTTCCCATAGCTTTAGTAACATTTATTTATCACAAGTTGACAAAGCTACAAAATATGCAGTAGATATTTGTTCATGCTGAAAAGGGTTAATACATTCTAATTAGTTACATGTAAAGTACTTAAACACCTGCACTTTGACAAAAAACAAAAAATATTACCTTTAGTCCATCTTCATGGAAACCATAGCCTGCAGGAGACAAATATTTATAGAAGGCAGTACATAAAGGTTAGCAAGTGTCTAATTTGTTTAATTAAAACAACAAAGTTACTGAGACCGTTGAGTCCATTGCAAAGTGCCACATCCAGTGAAGAAGCAGAAATTTACCTTGGTATGCACCACAAAACCAAATTCCTCTCTTCCCTTGAATTCTATCAAGTTCAAGTGAGGCTTTAGAGGCAGCAACTGATGGAACTGGATGGCTTGTGGACCATTTAAGCAAAGTGTTTTCTGGTGTATGACGCGGATTCAGTGTAACAAAGAATGGAAGCTGATCTGTACCATCAATATTCTGGAAAATGTTCACAAGTCATACTGTCAAGAGCATGAAAGAGCTGAGACAAATTGTTTACAGATTAAAAACTGAATACATATCTCCATTACAAGTGAACCATTTGTCCAGCAATTTTGTAGCCCAAATGAATAAGTTTAGTCTTAACTATAACACAGAGAGGACAGCAATAGCGAAGTCTTAATTACAGAGAAGAGTTAGCAGATGATAGTAGAATATAATACCAACCTGAAGAACATTAAGCCAGTAAGTTAGACAAACTTTATTGTCAGTTGTTCCAAGAAAATTCCACGAACTCCATGCCGATGGATTTTGAGGCATGAAGCTTTTGTCATGATGGAGATATATATCACTGCATTATATTGCAGCAGAAGTAAGTCATTGAAAAAAGAGTAATTGATAAATTCTCATGTTTTCTATCAATAAATTTATACATGATGGAGGGATTATAGGTCAATCAACATGGATGGCAAACACCCTAAGACACATGCCTAGCATTTACAAAAGTTGAAATGAAAATACAGAGATAGTTACAAGCTGAGACACTAGTTTATGAACTGATTTGAATTTATCACAAAAGGCATATATTTCAAATGATCATATATGCTACGGCTGTAATTATGAGGTAGTGAGGTTCTTTTCTTTCGCTTGTACATTGGTTTCTTTCCAAACAGCATAATGTTTTAGGAAAAGAAAATACAAAGTTTAAGTAATAATAAATCGTACAAACTTAGAGCTTCTTCTCAGCTTAAAGTTTGTTGATTAAGGCGGAATAACTGACTGCACAGAGAAACGTACCTGTACGCATATTGAAAGGCACCAAGGACTCTTCTCTCTTCTGCTGTTGCTTCACTCCCTAGCATTCTTAACGCATCTGGGGCATGAGTAGCCATTATACACCCATCATACATTTCTTTCGAGCCATTTTCCTCAATTACACATCGACCTTTTCATTAACCAAAAACAAAAGTGAATGTTTGAGATCAAAGGAAGATCACAATATCAAAGGTAACTAGTATCTAGTGAGTTCAGAAAAACACAGGATAGTAAGAAAGAAAAAGGGAAGGTCTGATTCAAGAACAAAACTGAAAAGTGAAGAGACAAATTTTGATATTATTTTTCTATTAATGCTATTTTAAAAAAAATTATTAGATGTATTACACTCAAATTTATCACACCTTACAAAAAATATTTTATTCTTAATGTTGTTTAATCAAACACACTTTATAAATAAAGCATCTTACCATTGTCAGTGGTTGACACAAGATATGCTTCACAACGCAATTTGATTTGACAATTTTTTGCTTCCAATTCCTCTTTGATCTGGTATAGAAATTTGGAGACACATCAAAATTTTTAAATTAATGGTAACAAGTGTTTGAAAACACAAAATTAAAGACCAATATAGCTGGGAAACAACAGACTACTTTAAATTTGGATTCTAGGAACGTCTATAGAAAGTGAACACATGACAAACTGATGCCTAAAGGTTACCTTACATGTGTAAGCATGAGACCTCCCTCTAACAGTAAGCCATTGTGGGCGACCAAATAGCTGCAAATTAGATGATAGCTATTGAAAACTCATACCATATATGCAAAACGTAGCAAATCTCAATTTTTTTGAAAAAAATAATAATAAGATGAAGCTAGCACAAGCAATTCCCCTTAGAGAAATATGTACCTGGAGAAGGTGATGATTTCGGCAAAATGATAGCACAGAATATGCAGAGAAACTTAGTACTCCTTCAGCAGGGCATGACCATATTGATCCGCAAATAGGAATCTGTGACACTATGATAATAAGATCACCCCTAACATTAAATAAATATTATTAGTGTGTAAGAGAAAAATTCTCACAAGATAAGCTTCTTGAAATAGATGGGAATAGCCATGAGATTCAATAAAACTTCCCAGAGTCTCGTTTCGATCAATGTCAGGATTATTCTCAAACTTTTCAAGATACCTGTTTCAGTGAAGTTATGTTAAATAATGCTCCAAACGATGAAAACAGGGTAGTGAATCCTCAAGACAAATGCTAGGATGAATGTCTAAGAAAATCATGTTGTAGTTTCTTATCAATGATTGGGTTATGTGTCAACACATTGACATAAATTAGAAGCATAATGACAACTATCAAACTAGAATTTAATCAAACTGAAGTATTCGACTACCTTGTGTAGAAGAACACAAAAACATAAACTATAACCAACCCTGATTAAGCAAGAAGTCCAAGCATGCACCCAGCTCAAGCTAGAAGATATGACAGGCATAGAGGCAACAGTAGTAATCCGTCTGTTAACATTACTAAATTATTAAGCTAAGGTGTACGCAAGCCTGTTATAATGTACATACATGAGGACGTCATGTTTGAACTTGACAATTTCTCGAAGCATCTGCCAGAAATAGGGGTTAAAAGCGTTGGTCTTTTGTGCAAACAAACCAGACAACCCATTTCTGCTACCCCACTCACAACCTTTGCCCTGATCAAGGCTCACAGAGAAGGACATGTCCGACCTCTCCATCTCCACTCCCATCTTCTCAAACCATTCCATCATGTTTGGGTAAGTCACCTGCAGTTCGCATCACACACATCAATTCTAATTTGTATATATATATATATATATATATATTCTTACGTCTCAGACTAATTATACACGGAATTAACGTTGTATTTCATAGTCAAATCAATAATACGAAATTCATGTGTAAAGAACAAAGTTTGAAGTTCTTGAGCCAATTAATGACCATCGATCCCAATATATATATAGTTGTTGAAAGGGGGAAACTATGAGATTGAATTATACCATATGCAATGAAATGCTCTCCACAAAACAAATTAAGCATTGTAAACATGACACCGATCTAAGCCTCACTTTAACAATGATTACAAAACTTGCTTCTTAAAACAAGAGGGAGATTTAAAGTCAGATGCCTTTTCTTACAACACTTGTTTCTATTAAGAGAGAGAGTGTGATGGCATTGCTTTAAAAAATACCACATTACCATTCACCACCAACCAACGAGTGATGGGTCTTTGCGTCTCTGCATCTATTACCACGTTACCATTCACCACACATTGTTTCTATTAAAAATGTTCTTCCCTCTTTGCATCTATACTACTTACCATTTCTAGACAAGCCATTTGCTGAAAAAGTTTACTACTCTAAAACTCGGAGTTATCTATCTCCCTTAATGTCATAAGCTTTTCCAATTGTTCATGGTGGTGCTGGAACAGTAAGAAATGGAGGAGTAGGGAGCTGGGAACACTACCCGGTTGAAGACCATGAAGCCCAAATCCAAGTCTACGCCATGGACATTAACAGTCTTGGCATGGCCACCCAAGTAATCCTCCTTCTCGTACAACACCACCTCCACCCCTGCGTCGGCCAGAACAAGGGCCGCTGCCAGACCACTGATCCCAGCTCCCACCACCGCTATCTTCATCTCTGCTCTACCAATTTGCCTTGTGTAGTTGTGTTTGCGCAGCAAATGTCCGTTTCCTTAGTCTTTAGCGGCCTGGTCTTTGAATGATTGAACCATGTTAGGCCATGCGGTGCAGTTTGAATTGTCACAAAAACACTCTTTGTGATCCACGATTTGCATGATTTTATGGTAGTTCGGATCCCAATCGGGTTGGCTGTCAAACATGGGTACAGATCGTGTTCACGTGGTTTTAGATATGCGCCGTTTCTTTCTTAGACATTTTTAAAAATATTTGTACAAAAGTTTACCTAATTACCATGACGTGACACTCACCGGGTGTGTAAGTGAAATTGTGAATCTTATTTCCTTCAACTACATTGATAATATAAATAATATTTTATCTTTTATATTTTAAGCTCACGAACCTGTAAGTCAAATTAATATAAGTAAGAGAGGTATAATTTGATTAATAGACTTATAGTGTATTTTTGGGCTAGATTATGAATCATATAAAAATGATATAAATACGATACACACTTAAAAAATCGATATCACTGATTCATTAATGTAAATTTATAGTCCAAATTTACATGTAAAATTGATATTGTTAGTTTCACTAACCCCATATAAATAAATATTATTAAAATATTAGATGGATAAATCTGTCAATTATTATTTAACTATCCTTTAATTTATATTCACAAATCCTCATAATACAAAGTTTTTGGGAATATATGAATATATATATATATATATAATATTAAAATGAGTTACACCTTGTATGAGTTACACATCTAATTTAAACATATTTTAATAGGTTCCACGTAATGCGATTTATACATATAAAAAGTAGAATACATAAATAAGAGATTAATAAAATTTTATTTCTTCTTGACATCAATATGACCTATTTTTAGATTTGTAAAAAATGCACTAGTTTAGTGATATTTTGAAAAATAAATTATTGTAATTATTTTGATAATTAAAATAAAGAGTTAGAATTATTAGATTGGAAGAGGGATAGATGATAAGCTTGGGGAGAAACCACGGAGAGAACGTGGTCGACGTATAAATAGCAATGCAGGATATATAGAATAGCGATGCGGACGTGACTCTTTTTTGTTTATAGTTTTTTTTATAAACAAAAGCTTGCATGCTCCCTTGTTGCGGTTCATCTCTTGGGAGTGACGTCAGATGCACTACCAAAATTTTCCCCATTTTCCCACTGTAAATTTAACTAGCTCATTCAATAAGCCACCTAGCTCTTCATTTGGATTGTCATTTTTTTAGACAGTTAATCAAATATAAGGTGGAAAATGAGGGAAAAATTTAGCGGTACACAAAGGATTTCTCATCTGTATGTAGCGTTGTAAGGTTTTCTTTAAACGCAATTTATAGCTAGATTTAATAAGAGCATAAGCAACTTGACAGGGGTTGAAATATTTGTGTTTAAATTTTATTGTTATGAAGAATAATTAATTATGTAAAACCCAGCTTTTGGTAGGGTTTTACTAGCATATAGTTTTGCCTGGTTCGGGCCATTCTCGAGTCGGTTCGAGTGAACTCAGACCAGACCAATTTCCAAACCATGAGTATAAGTCTAGATGGCTGTATGATGAGCATGTTAGGGTGGTTGAGTATTCCTGACATGCTGATGATAGCTTGAGTTAGGCTATAGAAGAGCATAAATTATCAATGTATATGGGAGGTATACATATGATTTTTATAAGTTAGTCAGGGTAGTGGGCCTAGAGTTAGGTCGTTATAGCGTTTAATATTTGTTTGGAATTTTCAAAGTATTTCATTTGCATGCATCATAGGGATTTCGGATCAACAGATTGTGCCCCTATGGGCCCAGCTTGATTTAAGTCGTAAATTTTCACTCGATCGAGTTCAGGGTTTGAGACCTATTTAGCCTTCTTGCCTCGATTCCTGCATATATATTCACTTTTAGGACTCAAGTCAATTTTGACTTTAGACGGTCTCAGTCTGAGCTTTCCGTCCTTATGTATATTGTATATACTCATGTGTGGGCCCAACTAGGTCCATGAGTAATCGGACATTCGAATCATGCCATGTGGCGTGATCTGAGACATCCACATCAGCCCTAACTTCCACCCCGAGTTGCACAACTACCGTCCGAGCAACACAACTGCCGTCTGTAATGCACAACCAACGTCCATATATTGCACTACCGTCGACCGAGTGAAGCAATTATTGTGGAAGTAAGGGCCAAGTAGGTACCTCAATCTATAGGAGGACAACACTTGGAACATTTTCTTAGCTTTGCACAAAGACTACATATCACAACATTGAGAGCAGAGTTGGGTCAGAGAATAAGGATAAGATATAGCTACGGTAACATCAGTCAGGCAGAGGAAAGTTAGGCGCACTAATATTATTTGGATGTGAAGACACATGATTGACTTCACCAACCATCTTGCATACCATCGGCTTGACCTGATATCCTTAGGTCAGATGTATATTGCAAGATAGTGTTAGTAATAGTCTTATAGGGATCATCAAACATTATTAGTATCTTTTAGGGATGTATATGGACAGAGTCCGAAAACAGGGCAGTGTGACCTCCAGATGAGATGGCCACACTAGTTAGATTGTTTAGTCAGCATGACAACAATATATGAGTTATAGCCAGGTTATACAGATCATGCAGATGGTCAGACATGTAGTGTGACCTCAGCCAACAAAAGGAGTTTGACTCGTATTAGAATTTTGGCATAGATGATGGGTTTAGTTAAGGAGCGTCAATTAGGGAGACAGTGTTTTCTTTATGCTTTGCCAGCACTATTAGGTCCTTACCTTGAGACATAGGATTTAGCCTTTGCCCTTAATATAGGAGGTACCTATGTGGTACTATTTAGGACGTCCAGTGTGGGTAGCCGATGACAGACCAGTCTGAAGGAGACAACTTCACCCAAGGTTGGGAGTAGATGTGGACTTAAGTCAAACTAGGCCATATTAACTAGATAGAGGGACACCAATATATGCTAATCTTAACTAACATCTTTGTTTGAGTGTCTACCACAAAGGTAGTAGTTATGTGAGTCAAGATTAGTATTACAAATCGGTATGGGACGATAGGTCATACATCACTGAAGAGTAGATGAGATACATGTCAAACCTCACTATGAGTTCTCATAAACTCAAGGAGAGATAATAATTCTTTGAGTCGTTTGAACCCTATATATTTAGAAGTACGTGACTAGTACGGTATCAAGAAATACATACCTATTGTTTGTTGATTGAACTAGAGCCACTTAGGAGTCATCTCTTAGACTCGTCGTTGATTGGTTGTTCTATAGGTTGACCACCTATGATAGAGTCCAATTATAATGATCTTAGAGACATGTCCATAGGCATACCTATATGTTTTAGCCGCCCAGTATCCTATACAAAGTTTTTTTATTACCTTTATGACTCAAACGGATATCCTCACACCACCACTAATAGAGTGATGTACTTACCAAGTAGGATTTTCTCAGATCTTCCAACAAACCTAATGTCAGATCACGTGAGGATGAAACACATACAAGTTAAAGTCTTAGAATAGTGTGACTGGTTTTCTATGAGAGATTCATTCTTTTTCCATTGTGACGCATAGACACCAGACAGAGTCAAGCATTTTCACTCACTCTTCCAGATATACTAATCTTACTACTAGTTTACCAGATGGTTGAGATGAGTATATATTGACCAATGCGCATGCCATAGACCAGATGCAGACTCCACAGTTCCATGCAAAGTATGTTTTCATACTCCTTGAAACATGTTATGCATGTACATGTGTTCTCGCCTTCATTCCATCACAGAGAGCCCTCTTCAGTAGCAGTTAGTGGTCATATAGATAATTACGAGAGTCATAGCACACAATAGAGTTATTGCAGCTGTCCTTGTTCCATTATGGAATGAAGTGAGATACTTGACTAGGGACCGAGTTAGCTAAGATCTAGTGAGTAGTCCTATTCCTCTTATAGGGACACCTCAGTGTTTGACCTAGACTGGTGACAGTGAGTCACAGAGCTCATCTGCATATACCCTTGGTACATGTGTCTACCATAGGCTAGTAGGACTCACAGGACACCCTAGTATAGCGATACGACCTGGAGTAGAGTGCCCTAAAGGTACACGTAGTTGACCTATCACATTGAGAAGATCAGGGAAATATAGGTAGATGTTAGGCCACATACCTCACATCGATATAGCTTTTCCTAATGCAGTTCAGACTAGTACCCTGCGGTACTCTAGAATACTTGCTCCACTACCCAGTAGACCCGTAAGGGTGAGCTTAGATTTTTCCTGCCGAGATCATTGCATTTCAAGCCCCATAGTTTGCAGTGACCCTAGGAGTTAGTCCAGCGAGATGACTCGAGCATGGATGATCAGTCCAACAAGACAATTCAAGCATGCATGGTCAGTTTGGCAAGGTGATTCAAACATGTATGGTCAGTCCAATGAGACTAATCGAGCTTGTATGGTTAGTTCAGACAGATGATTCTAGCATGTATGACATGTTTCACCAGCTAATTCGATCACGTGTAGTCTATCCAGGTAGATTATTAAGGAGCTAGTGAGCTTCATCTGTGTTCAGAGTTCCAGCTTTATGTTAGTCCGTTTGGGTCATGTGCAGCTAGCTATCAAGGGAGAGTTACTAGTTGCCAACGAGATGACATCTTCTATTGAGTCCTTTGATCACAGTTGATATGAGAAATTCCAAGGATGGAATTTTTACAAAGAGGACAGGTTGTAAAACCCCAACGTCGGGAAAGGGTTTTACCCACTTGCAGTTTGCCCGGTTCGGGCTAGTTTCGAGTTTGTTCGAGTGAGCTCGAGCTAGGACAATTTTAAGAATATGAGTATGACGCATAGATGGCCATATGAGCATGTTATGAAGGTTGAGTATGCCCGACATGCATATAATAGTTTCAATTATGATACAGTAAAGCATGAGTTATCAGTGTATATAAGAGGTATACATATGATTTTATGAGTTAGTCAGGATTTTAGGCCTAGATCTAGGTTGTTACAACATTTAGTATCCGTTTGGGATTTTTTGGGTATTTCATTTGCATGTAGCATAGGAATTTCAGATCACCGGATTGTGCCCCTGTGGGCCCAACTTGATTGATTTCAGGGTTCAAAGCCCATTTAGCTTTCTTGCCTCGATTTCACCTATAGAGTCACTTTTAGGACTCAAGTCAGTTTTGACTTGGACGGTATCGATCCGAGCTTTCCTTCCATATGTATATTACATATACCCATAGGTGGGCCCCACTTGGCAATGAGTTGTTGAACGTCCCAATTGTGCCATGTGGCAAGATCTAAGCCGTACACTCTGCCTTAGCTTCACCCATTTATTTCCAGAGATTTCCCCACAATTTTACATGACTTTCACCTTGACGTTGCTACCATTTTGGTTCACCGCAGGCGAGACCCTGACCCTCCTCTAGGCGCTAGAACGGTACGGCCGTGACCACCTCACGACTGGCTATCGATCCATACCCATTATCGCCATTGACACCGCCGCATTTGCTGCCGGTGACGGAGTTTTTATCACTATTCATCGCCACCACCGCCACCCTTTCGAGTCATTTTTCGGCGCTAACAAGTGTCCTTTGGGAAGCTGACCACACCGACAACTTCCCTTCATCGAGATCTTCCATTTTAGACTAACATCGACCTCCACCGTGGCCGCAATCACCGCTGGCGACGTCACCGCACCCGACGGTGATACCTGATGGAAATATTGCTCCTTTCATGTCCTTTCAGTTTGGTCGGGTCATCTTGGTTCGGTCTGGTTCTACTCATTTTAGGACTATTTTCGTCTATTCTTACACCGTTTTCGGTAATTCAAGAACCTCTATATTATTTTAGATGTATATTCACATAATTTAGCATGTTTGGATGTTATGATTATTTTTCTTTATTTATTATTTTATTTATTTATTATTATTTATTTCTTGTAATTCATGTATTTATTGATTATAATGCTTGTTTATAGAATTATTTATTATTAATAATGATATATTTACTTATTAATATTAGTCTTAATTATGCTTACTAAATTGTGTTTATTTATTTATTTATTCATATATTTGTTTGTCCGTGTGTATGTTATTATTTATTTGTATTTAATTATATATTCTTGTATTGTATAACTATGATATTATTAATATTCATAATTAATAAGTATTAACTATTTATTTATTTATTTATTGAACCATTATATATTTATTTATTTATTTATTTATATGTTTACTAACACGAGTATATGTTGATATTTACTCAGTGTTTACCCATATATTTATATAGTATAATTATGTTATTATTTTATGATTAGAGTATTATTTATGTTCATGTATTTATTATTCATCTAATTATCTTTGAGTGTATTTCCTTATTTATTTATTTATTTATTATTATTATTATTATTATTATGTCTAGATTTCTGTGCCACATGTTTAGTTATAGGTTTGTTAGCATTGTTTTCTTTATTATGATGTATTGATGATATGAGCACACACCACGAGCATGCATTATATAGAGACATTAGTATTTTACTTAGCATTGGGTTTTGATGTAGGTTACAGAATCTCGACTCGCCATAGATGTGTCGATGTGCTTGGAGCTTGGACCAGAGGTACGTAGGACTCTCCCTCTGTGCGTAATTCCTTGCGTGTAGAGTTTAATCGTGTTTTAAATGTAGGACGACATCAACGGTATTTTATCGGATCCCTTCGATGTTAGAACATTTAGCTATATTTCTACACATGTTTAATAAAACTATAAATATGAGATCCCTTGTTGTTTTTCAAACTGAAGCTCCAAAAATATATGATATAAGCCTCTTCCCTAAACCTATTATATAAGTACGCACATTTTTAGGGATTTCACGAATAAAAAAGTGAGTAGTATGGAGATATGTATGGACCGCACTAGTATTCCTTCAAACCCTGAGGTAGTGCGGTGTATAAGGGTACTGCCTAACACAACACATTTCTGAAATTTGTGGCACTAACTTAACTGTTCATTTTGCCACTTGAGTACTGTGGTGGGTGATATATAGAAGGTGTGAGGGCATAAGCGTTGTATGTATGAATATGAATATTAGCCGTGCATCCGGGCCAGCACTTATTTAAGTATGTTTGTCTTATCACCTGGTGTGTGGCAATTATGAAGTTTTCTAAATTTTCGTGAGTAATGGAATACCCATTAGCCAGTTTGTATTAGCTATTTTTCAGACCAGTAACACTCGTTACTGATATTTTTTATATGTTATATATAGGTCTTGCAATCTTGAGTTGACTTTGGTAGGAGGAAAGATAAACGCTACACACACTTGAGCTCAACAGATTTATTTTCTTTCTTACTTTTTATATTTGATGTATTGTGACGCATATTTAATAATGTCTTCCATTTTCATGGCACCAAGAGGGTTGATTCGATCTAATTTATCGATTGAGTCTTACCGACAAACAATATTAAATATGATTTGACTTGATCGTAATATTTCTGATTTGGTCCTTAGGTGAACTGAAATCGGGGTGTTACTGATGTACTGATGATGCGAGCAGAAAATGTAACACCCCAAATCCAGTCCACGCTCGTGAATCGAACCGGTATGTTACAGGCCCCGGTTAGGTCGGCTAACCCGAACCCAACTCGTGCGGATCTAATCTCGGCATCTTAAGATGCAAATACAACTCGTCATGCATGGATAAATGCACAGAATCCTAACATGATACTACATGGATGACATTCAAACTAATTTACACGACCAGATAGAACCTAATCACGATCAAAAATCATATGAAAATTTACAATACAACAGACAGAATCTCCCTAAAAGTGCAATTAGGGATCCACCCTATCAAAATAATATATACATAGTATATGCATATATCAACAAGTTCATTCACACACAATCTAATATGCTGTATACTCATTATGGAACTTAGGTTTCAACCCACCACACTTCCATTGCGCGCTCTGATCACATTTGAACTCTTGTCATCATGTCTTAGCTTTTCATCACGTCATAACATCATCTCATTGCATTTAATCATATCCTATCATGTCTTAGCATTTCACATCATTCACAATATAATAGCTCATAAATAGAATATCAACCACTTTATCGACTCGACATGTGTGCAAGCGACAACAGTGCTCCTTTGTCCAAGCCGGCTCCTCCAACCCGTGATTATTAGCTATATAATAGAAACACGTGAGTAACAAGTGTTACTGGTCCGGAAAATAAAATAGCTATAACAAGCTGGCTATGAGAGCAAACTCTCATATGAAAGAAAACATCATATACTCCACGTGAACACTCTAAGGGCACTACTGAGGAGCCACTGGCTGCAGACCCGGTAGCATCCCGAACTTACTGATTTGCTGTTGCTGGTGCTGCTCTCGGCATTTTCTTACTTTATTTTCTGGTCTCAAATCCTAAGCCCTCTCCTTACCTCCATATTTCTCCTGGCCTTGAGCACGAAACCCGAGTACTCTCAGGCAGTTGCCTTTAGTACCCTTTGAACCACAAGTCCGGACATGCGCTGTACTAAACAATACCCGTAAACCTCCACGTTCTCCGGGTGTGAGGAACTCAAACGCGGAGTTGTCAGGATCCTCGGGAATGGAACAGTCTGCAGGCACTAATCCAGAGCCTGCTTTGACTGTCACGGCATCCGCTCATGGTACGTGCAGTCGGTTTCTCCATCTCTCGTCTCACTGAAAACGCGAAAACTATATATATATATATATATATATATATATATATATATATATAGGTCTGGGTAGGGATTTATATAATAGGCCCGAAGGCAACTTGTGGTGGATCTTGTTTTCAAAATCATCCTCGAGGGATCTCATCCTCGAGGGGTTATTAATCGGGAAAACTGTTCGGTTAAATGGCCCGAGTTAAGTGGGATCCAATAAAATACCACTTAACCCGTCCTGCAAATAATAAAATAAACATACAATAGAAGAGCGTAAAACAGAGACGAGTCCTAAACAGACCTGGTAGAAGCTCCAAGCGTGTCATCGTGCCTAGGCAGCGAGCTCCTACTCCGTACCTACACATCAAAACTAAATACTAACGCCCGCTAACTAAATGATGCATCAAACTCAATGAACATCACACACAATACGAATAACATCCATCAACAGTCAAATAATCATAATGTGAAAATAATTCTAAGTCATCCTATTCATACCAATTTTATATTGTTTTTCTAAGTTACGTCATACTCGATTAGCATGCTCAAACTCGATCTACCTCATTAGATCACTCACTATTCATTCCCAATTAATTGCATTATGCAATCATCACTGCACTCATACTCATACATTTATCATGACAATTATTCAATCCTAGCATGCTATGCTAACAATCATCAATTTTAAATAACTAACTCGGAGGTAATTATACCTCATGTCATCGACAATCGGCGATGACTAGGGTATCGTCGCGAGTCTCGGAGCTCGAATTCGGCTCTCATCAGCGTCCGAAGTTCGATCGGGATCGACTGGATGAGCTCCGCTGAAGATCCGGCGAACTCTAGTGAATCCGATTTTCTGGCAAGTTCTAGCGGTTTTCCAGCGCCTCTCAGCGGTTTTCGCGGCAATCGCCAGCGGCATCTACTAGCTGGATAGGGGTCATATTGGGTACTATTAGAACCGGCTCGGCGAGCCCGACGTGTCTACGGCATCAACATGGTCGGCAGAGGTGGCGGCTCGCCGGAAAATGGCAAAATGGGGCCGGCGGCGATGGGTAGCTAGATCCGGCTGGCCTGGGCGGCGATGGCCTCCGCTCCGGTCGGGGAAGGTCGCTGGGTGGTCGAGGGTGTCGAGGCTACAGCTGGATCGCGGCGGCGACGGTCGCCGCCGACGCGATCGGCAACGGAAAGCAGCGGTGCAAAGGCACGGCTTCCTCGCGTCGCGGCGGCCAGATGGTGGCCGGGCCTAGTCCGGGCAGCACGGCGACGCCATGGCGGGGCTAGGCGGCGACGCCAGATGGCAAGGCGACGACGGTGCCGGCGGTGCCGGCGCCAAACAGTGGGGGCGGCTAGGGTTTGGAAGGGGAAAGTGTCAGGGGAGGAGAAGAAATGGTTGAGTGGCAAACTTGTAAATATTACTTGACTCGACTTCGTCTCGAGTCAAGAATAATAACTAAGTCGTAGAAAATCCTAAAAAATCCAAAAAATTGGGAAAAATCCTAGAAAATAAAACAAACCAAAACATCATAATGATATGCTCTAGAACTATCAACCCACCCAAACTGCCCGTAACGTGTCCTAACGCGGTAAACGGCCTAAAACTAATTCTACGATCCACTATATATAAAAATAATAAAAATAACTGGCATACTCTCATATATTCTGATAACTCATTCTGTTCTGTTGTGTTCATGACGTTATCATCATATACTTGGGTACGCATGACCCTCATAGCTCATACACACGACTAGATGTTGGCTCAGTACACGTGTTTTGAACCGACTCGACTCAAAATAACGGCCGAACTGACCGGTTCTTGAATATAAACCCGACTCGATCTGGGATTTACAGAAAACCACGAGCATGCATCATATAGAGATGTCAATATTTTACTTTGAAGTGGGCTTCGATATAGGTTTCGGAGTCCAAGCTCGGTTGTAGATGAGACATCAAGCTTGAAGCTTGGACCATAGGTATGTTAGGACTCTTCTTACTTTTTATCGCTATAAATCCATTGCCGATTTGATTTCAGATGATAAGACATGTTAATGGCTATTTTATTGAACCCCACTTAACACAGGTCATTTCGAAGTATTTTATTTTCCGATTAATAACCCTTAAGGATGAGACCAACTTGAGTCTTATTTTGAAAACAAGATTCATCACATAGTTGCCTTCGGGCATATTATATAAATCTATTATCAAGCTCATATATAATTTTTCAAATTTTTCGGTGAGAAGTGAGACATGGGAAAATGGATAACCGCGTCTTGAGATTTGGCACGTGTTAGTCAAAGTAGGCTCTGAAATTGGTGAGCGTTCATTCCATTCCCAGGGGATTCTGACAACTCCACCTTGAATCCTCTAACTCGGAGAATTGTTGAAGCTTACAGGCATTGGCAACACAATGCATATTTAGACTTGTGATTTCAAATGGTACTGAAAGCCCATGCCTCAGCCTTTGTAATTATGGCCAAGAGTGATACTCGTGATATAGAGGGCTGAAAAAAGAAATTGATGTTCCCGTATTTGATTGAGAAATGTTCCAAACATTATAATCTGCACAAATGACAAAGCCATCACCCACCAAATAGGTTGTAATTCTTGAACCACCCATTTGTTTCCATTATTTTAATAGCACGATGAAAAGACAAATATTTTTATAAGTATTATATCAAATATAGTCAGATCTCAAATTTTTATTTCACATATAGTCAATCATGTATTTTAAAAATATTTTACTCATAATATTTATTTTCTTGACATAAATACCCTTAATCTAACTTTAAATTCTCAAAAAATTTTTTGTGTTTTATATAATAAATGATATTCTATTTTTAAAAAATATGTATAATAAAAGTATATTATATAAAACAATCGTTCTAATTTTTAATAAAATATGACAATTTCAAATTAAAATTTCGATACATCTAAAAATATATTTATTTTATTTTATTTTTGATGACCTAAAAGTTAATTTTCTTTTCAATTGTCCAAAATACAATAAAAAATATTTTTTTGGCTTTTTAGCTCATCAATAATATAGTTTTATATTCTATTTAATATTAATTAGTTATTTTTTATTTTTATATATAAAGTTAGTAAATAATTATAAGTTTTACCTATTATAGTTTGGTATTAGTAAAAATAAATCTTATGGATATTTTTGTCATTATTTTAAAAAATGATAGAATTTTGTCATAATCGATATGAAAATTTTAAAAATAGATATTTTTTCAAGAAATCTTTGAAACGTGACTATTTATGATCCTTTCCCAAAAATCTTTTGGAGTCTTGGATTTCGGAGAGTTATCAAATCTTTTTTTTACTCCTTGTCTTCATCTGAGATATATAAAAAAAAATAAAAGAAAAAATAGTAATATTTCCATGGCGGAGAAAAGCTGGGGCAGGTTAGTGTCAACTGAAGCATCGTTGTTTGCGTTAGGAATTAAATAAACTCGGCTTAAAATTTTCTTTGTTTTATAATATTTCCCTCAACTAGTGGAGATTTTCTTAGTGGTCTGTTATAATCAAGATCATATTAATTATATGATGTGATATTATATTTACCAGGCAATTATTTATTTAAGAAGGGTTGGTCAGATAATTGGTGAGATGTTTTTCTTTGAATACGCAAGGATTGCTTTCGTGTACAAATGAAAGTATATAGTTTAGATGGGCAAAAAGTAATTTACTAATAGATTTAAAGATTGTATTTATTTTATTGGCATAAATACCATTAATTTAGCTTTAATTTTTGTCATATATATATATTTTTGTATTTTATATAATAAATGATATTCTATTTTTTAAAAATATGTATAATAAAAGTATATTATATAAAACAATCATTCTAGTTTTTAATAAAATATGACAATTTCAAATTAAAATTTCTTACATCTAAAAATAAATTTATTTTATTTTATTTTTGATGACCTAAAAGTTAGTTTTCTTTTCAATTGTCCAAAATACAATAAAAAATATTTTCTTTTGGCTTTTTTAGCTCATCAATAATATAGTTTTATATTCTATTTAATATTAATTAGTTATTTTCTTTATTTTTATATATAAAGTTAGTAAATAATTATAAGTTTTACCTATTATAGTTTGGTATTAGTAAAAATAAATCTTATTGATATTTTTGTCATTATTTTAAAAAACGATAGAATTTTGTCATAATCGATATGAAAATTTTAAAAATAGATATTTTTTCAAGAAATCTTTGAAACGTGACTATTTATGATCCTTTCCCAAAAATCTTTTCGAGTCTTGGATTTCGGAGAGTTATCAAATCTTTTTTTTTACTCCTCGTCTTCATCTGAGATATATAAAAAAAAATAAAAGAAAAAATAGTAATATTTCTATGGCGGAGAAAAGCTGGGGCAGGTTAGTGTCAACTGAAGCATCGTTGTTTGCGTTAGGAATTAAATAAACTCGGCTTAAAATTTTCTTTGTTTTATAATATTTCCCTCAACTAGTGGAGATTTTCTTAGTGGACTGTTATAATCAAGATCATATTAATTATATGATGTGATATTATATTTACCAGGCAATTATTTATTTAAGAAGGGTTGGTCAGATAATTGGTGAGATGTTTTTCTTTGAATACGCAAGGATTGCTTTCGTGTACAAATGAAAGTATATAGTTTAGATGGGCAAAAAAGTAATTTACTAATAGATTTAAAGATTGTATTTATTTTATTGGCATAAATACCATTAATTTAGCTTTAATTTTTGTCATATATATATTTTTTGTATTTTATATAATAAATGATATTCTATTTTTTAAAAATATGTATAATAAAAGTACATTATATAAAACAATCATTCTAGTTTTTAATAAAATATGACAATTTCAAATTAAAATTTCTTACATCTAAAAATAAATTTATTTTATTTTATTTTTGATGACCTAAAAGTTAATTTTCTTTTCAATTGTCCAAAATACAATAAAAAATATTTTCTTTGGCTTTTTTAGCTCATCAATAATATAGTTTTATATTCTATTTAATATTAATTAGTTATTTTCTTTATTTTTATATATAAAGTTAGTAAATAATTATAAGTTTTACCTATTATAGTTTGGTATTAGTAAAAATAAATCTTATTGATATTTTTGTCATTATTTTAAAAAACGATAGAATTTTGTCATAATCGATATGAAAATTTTAAAAATAGATATTTTTTCAAGAAATCTTTGAAACGTGACTATTTATGATCCTTTCCCAAAAATCTTTTGGAGTCTTGGATTTCGGAGAGTTATCAAATCTTTTTTTACTCCTTGTCTTCATCCGAGATATATAAAAAAAATAAAAGAAAAAATAGTAATATTTCTATGGCGGAGAAAAGCTGGGGCAGGTTAGTGTCAACTGAAGCATCGTTGTTTGCGTTAGGAATTAAATAAACTCGGCTTAAAATTTTCTTTGTTTTATAATATTTCCCTCAACTAGTGGAGATTTTCTTAGTGGTCTGTTATAATCAAGATCATATTAATTATATGATGTGATATTATATTTACCAGGCAATTATTTATTTAAGAAGGGTTGGTCAGATAATTGGTGAGATGTTTTTCTTTGAATACGCAAGGATTGCTTTCGTGTACAAATGAAAGTATATAGTTTAGATGGGCAAAAAAGTAATTTACTAATAGATTTAAAGATTGTATTTATTTTATTGGCATAAATACCATTAATTTAGCTTTAATTTTTGTCATATATATATTTTTGTATTTTATATAATAAATGATATTCTATTTTTTAAAAATATGTATAATAAAAGTATATTATATAAAACAATCGTTCTAGTTTTTAATAAAATATGACAATTTCAAATTAAAATTTCTAACATCTAAAAATATATTTATTTTATTTTATTTTTGATGACCTAAAAGTTAATTTTGTTTTCAATTGTCCAAAATACAATAAAAAATATTTTTTTGGCTTTTTTAGCTCATCAATAATATAGTTTTATATTCTATTTAATATTTATTAGTTATTTTCTTTATTTTTATATATAAAGTTAGTAAATAATTATAAGTTTTACCTATTATAGTTTGGTATTAGTAAAAATAAATCTTATTGGATATTTTTGTCATTATTTTAAAAAATGATAGAATTTTGTCATAATCGATATGAAAATTTTAAAAATAGATATTTTTTCAAGAAATCTTTGAAACGTGACTATTTATGATCCTTTCCCAAAAATCTTTTGGAGTCTTGGATTTCGGAGAGCTATCAAATCTTTTTTTTACTCGTCTTCATCCGAGATATATAAAAAAATATAAAAGAAAAAATAGTAATATTTCCATGGCGGAGAAAAGCTGGAGCAGGTTAGTGTCAACTGAAGCATCGTTGTTTGCGTTAGGAATTAAATAAACTCGGCTTAAAATTTTCTTTGTTTTATAATATTTCCCTCAACTAGTGGAGATTTTCTTAGTGGTCTGTTATAATCAAGATCATATTAATTATATGATGTGATATTATATTTACCAGGCAATTATTTATTTAAGAAGGGTTGGTCAGATAATTGGTGAGATGTTTTTCTTTGAATACGCAAGGATTGCTTTCGTGTACAAATGAAAGTATATAGTTTAGATGGGCAAAAAAGTAATTTATTAATAGATTCAAAGATTGTATTTATTTTATTGGCATAAATACCATTAATTTAACTTTAAATTTTCTCATATATATATTTTTTGTATTTTATATAATAAATGATATTCTATTTTTTAAAAAATATGTATAATAAAAGTATATTATATAAAACAATCGTTCTAGTTTTTAATAAAATATGACAATTTCAAATTAAAATTTCGAACATCTAAAAATATATTTATTTTATTTTATTTTTGATGACCTAAAAGTTAATTTTCTTTTCAATTGTCCAAAATACAATAAAAAATATTTTTTTTGGCTTTTTTAGCTCATCAATAATATAGTTTTATATTCTATTTAATATTAATTAGTTATTTTTTTATTTTTATATATAAAGTTAGTAAATAATTATAAGTTTTACCTATTATATAGTTTGGTATTAGTAAAAATAAATCTTATTGGGTATTTTTGTCATTATTTTAAAACAATGATAGAATTTTGTCATAATCAATACGAAAATTTTAAAAATAGATATTTTTGAAATAAAACTTTGAAACGTGACTATTTATGATCTTTTCCCAAAAATCTTTTGGAGTCTTGGATTTCGGAGAGCTGTCAAATCTCTTTTTTACTCCTTGTCTTGATCCGAGACCTATGTCATGACCCAAAAAATATAAAAATAATAAATAGTAATATTTCCATAAGCTGAGAAAAGTTGGAAAAGGCTAGTGTCAGATAATCATTGTTATTTGTACTATAATAAAAGAATGAAAACCAATTTTAATTAACATGAGTCTACTACTTGTTAAAAATTTCTTCCACAACAATTTAATTATTTAACATGACTTAATTAATTAAAATAACTAGGTTAATAAATTATGTATGATATGGTTTATATAAAAGATGGACCACCAAAAACATGGATAAGATAGCTAAAAGATTTATAGTTCATTACTAGGATGAGAATACGCATATAAAATTTTTTTAAAAAAATTCTATTCCAAGAATTTCCAAAAGATTTAAGAGGAACAAATTTTTAAAATTGCATGGAAAAGAATTAAGCTTTTTAAAATCATACTGAATAGAATTAATCTTTTAAAACCATTATTTATCGTGTTAGGATGTATTAGCTATTATTTTGGGTGGCTTGGTAGAGTTAGAACATGCTAATAGACAATTAATGAGTATATCGCATTTTATTGGATTTTATTATATTATATTTATATTCTTGAGATTTATTTTATTATAATTGACCGAAATCGAAAGTAAAAAGTTTTATTTAAAAAACCACCCTTACATGCGTACATATTTCCTTCGTTTTTACTCACCTGGCCACCCTCTTCCTCCACAACATCATCGTGGGGAAAAAGATTATGGCTTGGCTGGACTGCTGGAGCAATAAACAACACGTTTTCATTTCGGTTGGACATGTTCATTCAGTCAGTGGTAATAATGTTAATAAAAGATAAAGCAAGGCTTAAATGTAAAAGCTGTGCTTCCGTTTTTGTTGTGAGTCCAACCTCTGAACCCTCTTCACTCGGTTAGTAGCTCGCTGCCGCCGCCGCCGTGGCGCACTGGAGACTGACCTCCTGGGGCGGCTGGTCGGGCGCTCCATAGCACATGAGACGGCCCTTGGCGGCCGCGGCGCTGCGGTGCGACCATGACGACGAGTACTTGGAGGAGGTGGGGGAGGCGGAGACGATGCGGGGCGTGCGGTGGGTGCTGATCGGCCCCAGGGTCCAGAGGCACTTCTACACCGCCCTCTTGTCGAGGCTGCTGCAGGTGCCCCACATCTCCATGGGCTCCCTCGTCCGCCGGGAGCTCAGCCCCCCGCACCTCCGCTACAAGCAGGTGGCTTTTCTCTCCCAATCTTTATTCTTTCCTGTTCTTGGTCGATGTGATGGCTTGTTTTGATCAACTTTGTTCAATTTTTGCTGTTCTTGATTATTGTTATGTTTTTAATCTTTCTGATCATTTTTTGCCAATCTTGACGGAAATGTGTACAATTTCTTCATATTTTATTCATCACTTTGCAATTAATTGAAAAAAAGTTCAACTTCTTTTCGAGCTCCAAAATGATCCCATTTCGAGCTCTGAAGACGATCTCTCCCACACGACCTCATTTCGAGCTCCAAGACGAGCTCGTATCTGAAATATTCTAGTCAATTTCAAATTTAGCAGCCTACGCATCACTCTCGGGCGTAATATAACATTTATCTTTGCCACATCGTGTAAGCGGAACAAAATGTCGCGCAAGTATACATAGTAAAATACTACATCACCTACTAATTAATTATATACATGGTAAGTTTTCCCCGCCTTTTTTAGAACTGGAGGAGTGCTAAATGATATTTTAAGCGATTCTCTTCGGCTTTGGTTAGTTGTACTAATGAAAGTAACTAAGTAAGAGGTCCGTAGTCAATCGTCGTCCGAGGTTTCAATTTATAAAAACAGTAATCCAGACTCGCGCAAATCGAAACTCACAATAATTTAAACAAAAAGCTCTGTTTGTGTCCTACATTGCCCCTATTTATCATCAACAAAAAGAAGAAGAAGAAAAAATGTTCTTCCCTCTTTGCGTCTTTGCATCTATACTACTTACCATTTCTAGACAAGCCATTCACTGAAATAGTTTACTACTATAAAACTCGGGGTTATCGATCTCCCTTAATGTCATATGCTTTTCCAATTGTTCATGGTGGTGCTGGAACAGTAAGAAATGGAGGAGTAGGGAGCTGGGAACATTACCCGGTTGAAGACCATGAAGCCCAAATCCAAGTCTACGCCATGGACATTAACAGTCTTGGCATGGCCACCCAAGTAATCCTCCTTCTCGTACAACTCCACCTCCACCCCTGCCTCGGCCAGAACAAGGGCCGCTGCTAGACCACTGATCCCAGCTCCCACCACCGCTATCTTCATCTCCGCTCTACCAATTTGCCTTTGTGCAGCTGTGTTTGGGCAGCAAATGTCCGTCTCCTTGGTCTTTGGCGGCCCTGTCTTTGAATGACTGATGTTTTCCTATTTTTGGAAAAGAAAAAAACAATCTCCCTCACAAAAAATAATCCATCCATTCTATAATGCGTTTAATTAGCCCCAATAAATTACGAAAAAAATTTACCAATTAGACTTTTTCTTTTTATGAAGAAAAATTGTATTTGATCTGCATATAAACTTTTAAAAATAAAAATATGAATTTCTAGAAGGTGGTTCCCACGATGCATTGCCAATTCATTTTGCTTTTGTCTCACCCAAATGAGTTAATTTTAAGTTTTTGTCTCGTTATTTTTTGCATTTTTAAACAAATTTTATTTTTTTAACTTAATTATTTTTTAAAACATAATAAATTTAAATCTATTATCAGTATAAATTATAATTTATATCAATAAGCTTATTACATGTATACATTTTAGTTTTAATTTTGGATTTTTACTTATTTTTAGTTATTTGAAGGAGGATGAAATGTAATATATTACTCAAATTAGGTATCCTAATTGGGTTTAAGATCCGTACTTGAGTTTAATAATTATCTTTAGATACATGGCCACACTTTCTCTTTGCTCATAAATCACATGCATACAAACAGACATAGAACTTCCATATTTTATTTTATTTCTCGAATCCAAGCTGTCGAAAATATGTATCGTCCAGCGAGTAAAGAGTTTTGGACTCAATCAATCAAATTAATTAGCGATTGAAAATAATAATAATAATAATAATAATAATAATAATAATAAGAAGCACAACTCTTTCATTTTCATCTCATTTTAAATACCTTGAAATATAATTATTTAGTTAGGTGTGTAGTTAGCAGGAGAAAATATAAATAATATAAAAATTTTAAATAGTCAATTTTCGATATACACGTAATAAATTTTTAAAGAAAATTAATATTTTATATTAAAATTAATTATAATTGCTTTCAAGTAACACACCATGTACTCTATTATAGAGAAAAAAATTTTTTTTGTAATCTATTGAGATAGGAAAAAAGGGGGATTTTTTTTTAGAGTACAACAGCACATAAGATAATCATAACTATTTTGTATTTTTTAGATATAATTATACTTAATTTATATACGAAATCAGTAATTTAATGCTGCTTCTTATATAAGATGCAATTAATATAATTATTTTTGTAACATTGATTATTTTAAAAATTTTATATTATTTACAATATTTTTATGCCAACCAGCTCATAATACAAAACGGAGGGCCACACGTTCTAGAATGTGGGCAAAATTTATGAGCGGGCTAAGCAAAATATCATCCTTTATACATCTCCACATAATAAGAGGCCGATTAGCTTATTCATAAGGTGTTCAGTGATGGGTGTTAAAACTTTTGTACATGCATGTTCAAGTATGTATGGGGTTAATTAATCAAGATTAACCCTGAAATGTACATGATCATTAGCGAAAGAAGCGTCGGGTTGGTGCACATTAATCTGTAATGGATATCTTTTATGCTGCCTAATAATAATGTTCGTTGACATTCAAATTTCAATTCATCTGTTACACATTACAGTGAAGTGAAGTGACCCTCAGCGGGTAATAACATAAATAGTATTTTATCTTTTATATCTTAAGTTTATAAGCCTGTTCATCAAATTTATATAGATAAGAGGGGTATAGTTTGATTAACGGACTTATAAGTATTAGATTGAGTTAAAAATTTATAATTGCCCTTATTATATATATTTATTTATCTGAATTTTGAATATAGGGGCTTATTAAATTGGCCTAGATAAAAGTGTAGATCATATAAGTTACATTAGCCCTTGCAGGGAAAAATTAAGATGAGTTACAATTCATATATTTTAAACGATTTACACATTTAATTTGAACTTTTAATGGGCCCCCCGCCTTGCCCCCTCCGCCTGCCCACCCCCTCCGCCCGCCTCCGCCCACCCCCTCCGCCTGCCCCCGCCTCGCCCCCCGCCTCCTCCACCCCCTCGCGGCCGCCCCGCTTCCCCCTCGGCCCTCCTCCTCCGCTCGCGCCCTCCTCCCCCGCCCCCCCCCCCCCCCCCACCCCCATCGCACCCTGCCGCTCCGCCTGGCCCCCTCTCGCCCCCTCCCCCTCCGCAGGCCCCCCTCCACCCCCTTCCCGCTCTGCCGCCCCCGCTCTCCCTCCCCCACCCCGCCAGATCTGGCTCCGGCGAGGCGGGGACCGCTCTGCCCGTCCCCGCTCTCCCTCCCCTGGCCTGGCTCCGGCCGCCAGGTCTGGCCGCGGCTGGCGAGTCCACAGTGGCATTTTTTTTTAAACCAATAAATCTGGGCCGTCCTTATAATCGGACGGCCCAGATTAATCTGTGGCGTATAGAAGCTACTCTGCCTCTGGCGCAGAGTAGCGGTTCTCATATATATATATATATATATATATATATATATATATATATATAGAGGAGTGCTATGGTGCGCTGCAAGTTTTTGCAGCGCACCATGCGCTGCTGAACGAGAGCCGTTGGATCAAAATCCAGCGGCTCTCGTTCATCCTGCTTTTTTTCAGATTTGGGACCCGATTGCCCGCCCGAACCGGACCTCCCGCCCGCGACCGCGCCACCACCTGCCGCAGCCGCGGCCACGCCTGCTGCCACGGCCTCGCCCCTGCCGGCGGCCCCGCCCTCCACCCCCTCCGCCCGCCCGGCCATCGCCCGCCGCCGTGGTCCCCGCCCCCAGCCGGCACCGTGGATCCACTGCCAACCCCCCCTCCCACTCCGACCATGCTCATCGCACTGCCCGATCCGGTGGCGCCCCTCCCGCCACCGCCCGGGGACGGGCGGGTGGCGGGGGCGCCAGCGCGGACGGGCTCGTGGCGGAGATGGGGGCTGGCGGTGGATCCACGGTGCCGGCTGGGGGCGGGGACCACGGCGGCGGGCGATGGCCGGGCGGGCGGAGGGGTGGAGGGCGGGCCGCCGGCAGGGGCGAGGCTGCGGCCGCGGCAGGCAGGTGGCGCGGTCGCGGGCGGGAGGTCCGGTTCGGGCGGGTCAGGCGGGTCGGGCGGGCAATCGGGTCGCAAATCTGAAAAAAACAGGATGAACGAGAGCCGACTGGATTTTGATCAAACGGCTCTCGTTCAGCAGCATATGGTGCGCTGCAAAAACTTGCAGCGCACCATAGTATTTTTGTATATATATATATATATATATATATATATATATATATATATATATATATATATATTCCCGAAAACTTTGTATTATGTAGGATTTGTCAATATAAATTAAAGGATAATTAAATAATAATTGACAAATTTATCCATCTAATATTTTGATATTATTTATTTATATAGGTTTAGTGAAACTAACGATATCAATTTTACGAACTATAAATTTACATTAATGAATTAGAGATATCAATTTTTTAAATGTGAATCGTATTTATATCATTTTTATATATTCATAGAAGAGAAATTAATGCAAAAAAACCTTCACACATCCTCATGAAATTGTGTACAACGCTGATAGCTTTGTTTAAGATAACAATGGCTTACATTTAGGGAATGCTTGGTTGTCATGAAATTATACGAAAGAAATATAAAATTTAGAAATTAAAATTTTCCTTGTGTTTTAATGTCCAAAAATTTAGTTAAAGAAAATTTTATTTTCATGTCCAAGTATGTAAAAAATTTACAAAACAACATTTTCTTTTGAAAAAATAAAAATTGAGAAAAATATTGGAAAACACACGTGCAAAAAAATATTTTTTTATTTTATTTTCTTACTATCCAAATATGTAAAATAAATTTTTAAAAATTTCATATCATTTAATGTTTATTTCTTATAAAACAAAAAACACTTATGGCCACATAGTTCAAGAAAAACATAGGTTTTAATGCCTAGTTGTTATTAAACGAGGAATTCAAAGTGTTGGCTTGAAAATAGGCTCTTGCACGCCAAATATTGGCCCCTAGCTTGAGTGGTGTATATATTGTTTGCACTAAAACTCTTTAAGACTCCATGACTCCAAAGTCTAAATTAGCTCAGCCTTGTAGACCAGCACGCCAAACACCAAATAAATGCAATCTTTGAATCTAATAATAAATTACTTTTCTGCCATCTAAACTTTATACTTCCGTTTGTACACGAACGCAATCTATGAGTATTCAAAGAAAAACATCTCACCAATTATCTGGCCAACCCTTATTAAATAAATAATCACCAAGTAAATATAATATCATAGCGTGCAATTAATCTGATCTTGATCGTAATAAACTTACAAGAAAATCTCCACTGGTTGACAAAAAGAATATAAAACAAAGAAAATTTTAAGCTGAATTTATTTAATTCCTAACGCAAACAGCAATGATTCAACTCACGCTAACGCTAACCTTCCCCAATTTTCTCAGCCTTTAGAAATATTACAGTTTTTTATTTTTATTTTTTTGGGTCAGGACTAGGTCTCGAATCAAGACAAAGAGTAAAAAGTAGATTTGACACCTCTCTTAAATCCAACTCCAATAGATTTTTGGGAAAATATTATAAATAGTCACATTTCAAAATTTTCTTTCAAAATAGCTATTTTTACTAATATCAAATTATATAATAGGTAAAACTTATAATATTTTACTATCTTTATATATGAAATTAAAAAAATTAACTGATAAATATTAAATAGAATATAAAAATATATTATTGATGAGCTAAAAAAGAAAAAAATATTTTTATTGAATTTTGGACAATTAAAAAGAAAATAAAATAAAATAAATATATTTTTAGATGTTCGAAATTTTAAATTGAAATTGTCATGTTTTATTAAAAATTAGAGCGTTTGTTTTTCCAATATATTTTTATTATGAATATTTTTATTAGAAATGAAATATCACTTATTATATAAAACACAAAAAAATATATGTGAGAAAATTTAAAGTTAGATTAAGGGTATTTATGTCAATAAAATAAATATTATGAGTAAAATATTCTTAACATACATAAATTGACTGTACGTGTAATAAAACTTTAAGATCTGACTATATTTGATATAAACTTAAAATTTTGATTATTTGTGATAGAAAATATTAAAACTTGGTTCTTTATGATATTTTTCGTAGATTTTTTAATGAACTTGGTGGAGTGGCTTTTCACCATGGTATTGAAACAATGCTGGAAATAAATGGGTGGTTCAAGAATTGCAAACCTATTTGGTGGGTGATGGCAGATTATACTAGTTGGAACACTTCTCAATCAAATGCACCAAAACATTAATGTTTTTCTCACTCTACATCCTCATTATCACTTTTGACCATGAGTACTATCAGGCTTGTTTTTGAGTAGCCTTTAAAACCATAAGTCTAAACATACGTTGCATTATAGTACCGTAAACATAAACATTTCTTCGGGTTTGAGGAATTCAAAGGTGGAATTTTCAAAATCCCAGGGAATAAAACGGACGCTCACTCAATTCCAGAACCCGGTTTGACTAACACACACCCTATCTCAAGACGCGGTTGTCAATTTCCCTGTCTCCCATCTCACCGAAAAGTTCGAGAAAATCATATATAGACTTAGGAAGGGATTTACATAATTAGCCCAAAGGTAACTTGTGGTGGATCTTATTTTCGACATTAGACTTAAGGGGTCTTAGATTCAAAGGGTTTCATCTTCAAGGGTTATTAATCACAGAAATAAAATATATCTAAATGACCTGTGTTAAGTAAGATCCGATAAAATGACCACTTAACATATCCTGTCATCTAGAAATCAAATCAGCAATGGATTTATAGCAATAAAAAGTATGAAGAGTGCTAACGAACCTATGGTCTAAGCTTCAAGCGTGATGTCTCATCTATGGCGAGCTCGGACTCCGAAACTTACATCGAAGCCCATTCGTAAGTAAAATAGTGACATCTCTATATAATACATACTCGTGGTGTGTACTCGTATCATCAGTGCTTCCTAATGAACAAAACTGTTAAATAAACTTATGACTAAACATACAACACGTAAATCAAAACATAACAAGGAAATAACTAATAAATAAATACATAAAGTCATGAATAAATAGATAAATAATAAATACATGAAAATAATCAATACTCTAATCATAAAATAATAATATCATATATTATATAAATAAACGGCTAAACACGAGTAAATATCACATATACTAGTGTTAATAAAAATATAAATATTAATAAGTACAATACAATAAATAAACAATTAGTTAATATTTATTAATCATGAATAATAATAACTTACACAGAAATACGTAATTAAATACAAATAAATAATAACATACACGCAACAAACAAATAGATAAATAATTAAATAAATAAATAAAGTTTTAAACATGAATAAGATTAATATTATATAAATATATCAATAATAATAACAACCAATCACATAAATATCCATCATATACAACACACATAGAAATACAAAGAAATAAACAATAATGAATAACTAAATAAATAAACAAACACTCATAATATCAAAATATGCTAAATAAGATACATATGTATCTAAACCATGGTTGCATAAATCGGAATCGGAATTGGAATCGGTTTTCGAGGGAGTCGGAATCGGAATCAGAATCGGTCTAAATCGGCCAGGAATCGGTTCAGTTGAATCGGTCCAAATTGGTCATATACAAAAATTTGACAACTCATAACATAAATACCTGAAATATATAATTATATAATTTTTGCACATAAATATACAAATTTATAATTTAATACAAGTATAAATGAGCATCACAATTTATCATCACAATACCTCAATGTCATAAGTATACCACAACACATATACATTTGCACAGCACATATCATAAAATTTGACGTATAAATTTGATCATGAATCACAAATCAGCAATGAAAAAAATTTGTGAAGCATAGCCAATAATTTGCAGATTTAATTTAAAAAATCCAACTCACGAATCGGTCGGCGGCGAGTCTCGCGGCCACTGCGCTGTCGGCCGGCCACACGTCGGAGGCGAGGTTGCGAGGGCGGAGGCGACGTCGGCAGCCCGGTCGGAGGCCCGGTCGGAGGAACGGACGGCGGCGCTCTCGCGTTCACAGGGCCGATTCGGTCCGGCCACACGTCGGCGGCGACGTTGCGAGGGCGGAGGCGAGGTCGGCAACCCAGTCGGAGGCGA
Source organism: Piper betle (assembly GCA_033002965.1). Classification (NCBI taxonomy): domain Eukaryota; kingdom Viridiplantae; phylum Streptophyta; class Magnoliopsida; order Piperales; family Piperaceae; genus Piper; species Piper betle. Next base: position 9,475 of record JAURVB010011816.1, on the reverse strand, counting down.
GGCCGGAGTCGGGGACGCACGGCGGAGGGCGGAAACTCGGCGATGGAGGGCCTGTCGGAGGAACGGACGGCGGCGCTCTCGCGTTCACAGGGCCGATTCTGTCTGGCCACACGTCGGCGGCGACGTTGCGAGGGTGGAGGCGAGGTCAGCAGCCCGGTCGGAGGCGAGGCCGGAGTCGGGGATGCACGGCAGAGGGTGGAAACGCGGAGGTGGAGGGCGGATGCGCGGCGGGGGAAAATCGGAGCGGGTTAACGTTAGGTTTTTAAAATCAAAATTCCAATTTTACCCATGCTTAAATAATTTAATAAAAATCATACCAAGGGTATTTTAGTAATTTACCCCAAAAACCGATTCCTCCCGATTTACCCCGATTCCGAATCGGAGTTAACTCGGCCGGAATCGGGGTAAATCGGCCGAGTTGGGCGCCGATTCGGGGCCGACCGATTCGGCCCCGAAATTGGATCGACACGCTGCCAATTTGTGCAACAGATGATCTAAACTAATATAGGGGTTCTCGAATTACTAAAAATGGTCGAGAAACCGTCGGAAACGGTTGAAAATGAGCTCAAAACTGGTGAACTGAGTCAACCCTGGCGAGTCAAGTAGAGTTGACTCAGCCAAGTCAAGTAACAGTGCTGGCCAGGCTGGATGTGAACATGGACGCGGGCAAGCAGGCAGACGTAAACAAAGGAACAAAACTCCACCAAGCGGACACGACGCGAGCAGGTGGACACGAACGTCAGTTTACGGGTTCGATGGGGCGGGTGGCACCTGTCATCGGAAAATGACGACGGTAGTGTGGCTGGGCTCGCCGCCGGTTAGGATAGGCGGCCCTTGCAATGAGGAACACGGTGGTGGGGGGCGGCGATCAGCAGAGTTCGGCTGGCTACTGGCTGAAAAGGGGGTGAAATCGCCTTTGGAGGCGTGGCGTCACCGGCGGGGATCGTAACAACCGTGATGGTCATGGGTGGTCTCAATATGAAGACCTCGATGAAGGTAATCTCTTTGGATAGTCGGATTGGACCAAGGTGGCTCATCGGCACTGAAAAATGGCCTGAAACGGCGGCGATGGCGTGCAAAATTGAGTGTAAAAATATTCGCCGCCGACGGCTACTGTGGCTGCGCCGGTAGTGGTGAGAGGCACGGATTGACAGCCTCACCGCGAAGTGGTCATGGTGGTGCTAGTCTGGTGGATGGGGGTGAGCTGGAGACTTGTTGGTTGCGAGCCAAGTGCTGGCGGTGTTAGGGTAAAAATTTTGAAAATCATGAGAAACAGGTAAAAGCTGGCTAACATGGGCGTCTCTGATCTTGCCATCGTGGCACAAACGGACTATCTGACAACTAGTGGACCTAGCAGGGCCCACAAATGTTGTATGTAATATACATAAAGACAAAAAGCTCAGATCGAGACCATATAAAGTGAAAATTGACTCGAGCCCTAAAAATGAATTTATATGCGGGAATTAAGACAAGAAGACTAAATGAGTCTCAAACCCTGAACTCAATCGGGTGAAAATCACGACATAAATTAATCTAGCCCCACAGGGGCACAATCCGGTGATTCGAAATCCCTACGATGCTTGCAAATGAAATATTTTGAAAATTCCAAACACTTACTAAATACTACAACAACCTAAATTTAGGCCTACAAATTTGGCTAACTCATACAAATTGTATATATATCTCGTGTATACAATGATAACTCTGCTCTTCTGTAACCTAACTTAAGCTATCATCAACATGTCGGGTATATTCAGCTACTATAACATACTCATTAAGGCATATGGGCTCAAACTCATGGTCTGAAAACATGACTGGCTTGAGTTCACTCAAACTGATTCGAGAATGATTCAAACCAAGCAAAACTACATGCAGGTAAAACCCTACCAAAGCTAGGTTTTACACAATTAATTATTCTTCGTCACAATAAAATTTAAACACAAATATTTCAACCCCTATCAGGTTGTTTATCCTCTTATTAAATCTAGCAATAAATTGTGTTTAAAGAAAACCTTACAACGCTACGTATTAATGGGAAATCCTTTGTGGACCCCTAAAATTTGTATTTGACAATGCAAATCAAGAGCTAGGTGGCTTATTAAATGAGCTAGTTAAATTTAAAGTGCGAAATTGGGGGAAAATTTTGGTAGTGCATATGGCGTCACTCCCAAGAGATGAACCTGAACAAGGGCGCTAAAAAAAATTATGAACAAAAATGAGTCACGTCCGCATCACTATTCTATATATCTTGCATTGCTATTTATGCGTCGACGGTCGACCACGTTCTCTCTGTGGTTTCTCCCAAGCTTATCGTCTATCCCTCCTTCACTGTTGCTGTTATTCGTCTCTTCAAAGACTTTAAGTTTGGTATAAAAATGAAGTCATTCTTCACCAATGACATAAATTAGGAGCTAAAATTGTAAGATTTTGCTATTCACCGATCATTCTTTGTATTCCCGTTTTACTCCCCTTCCTACATATATAAAACTTTTTTTTAAAAAGGTCATGGTTATATATATATATATATATATATATATCTTCTAGAACTTATCTAGCTCACATGACCTACACCTTTTATTTAAATTAATTTAGTAGGACCTATTACTCAAAATCTATATAAATAAATAAATAAATAATTAATTAATTAATAAAATTTATTATAAAATTTCAATCTAATGTTTCTAACATTTCATCTTAATTATTAAAGTAATTGTAATAAAAATTAATTATAAAATATCTATTAATTATTATATCATTTGAAAATTTAAAAATAAGTCATAATGATGTCAAAAAAAAATCAACCTCTTATGCACTCTACTTATAATATATTTAAATATTATTTTATATTACCCCTTATAAAAGATCAAATTATACCTCTCTTACTTATATTAATTTGACTTACAGGTTTGTGAGCTTAAAGTATAAAAGATAAAATATTATTTATATTATCAATCTACCTCAATAATTGAAATAAGATTCACAATTTCACTTACACACCCGGTGAGTGTCATGTCATGGTAATTAGGTAAACTTTTGTACAAATATTTTTAAAAAATGTCTAAGAAAGAAACGGCGCATATCTAAAACCACGTGAACACGATCTGTACCCATGTTTGACAGCCAACCCGATTGGGATCCGAACTGCCATAAAATCATGCAAATCGTGGATCACAAAGAGTGTTTTTCCCCCAAGAAAGTACAATTCAAAGTGCACCGCATGGCCTAATGTCACAGACATGATTCATGGGCGTGCCGGGAACTAGGGTTTGGATGTTGTTCCTCGGTTTCCCGCGTCCATGAGGGGGTAGCAGTGGCTATCCGAGTGGTGGAAACAACATGCCGAGGCTAACCCGTGTTGAGTTGCAGATTGCAAACCGAGGTGCACGAGGGCTGCGAGTGACCGAGCATGGCGTCGAGTTACAACAGTAGTGTCGGCACATGGGTCGGTATTTGGTGTATCGAGCATGTGGCCGAGTCCAGGAAGAAACCTCAGGTTGCTGCTGATCACTGTTTGGGTCGGTAGAGCGAGGTTGTGGTGCAACCGTGGATCGAGCATGCTACCGAGCCGAGTACCGAGCACTGTAGCGGCGAGCACGAGGTCGTGCGCGCAGGTGTGCGCGCAAGGAGCGACAGGCACGCTCGCTGCGCGAGCGCGCTGCAGCGTGGGCGCGTGGCATGCGGGCGCGCGATGGCCCGGGCGGATGGTCGCGCGAGCGGGCCCGCGCGGGTGTGCGCGCAAACGCGTGCGCGAGCGGGTTCTGGTGGACGCAACCGTGCAGGGGCATGCACGAGCGGTGGTGCTGGTGCTGGGCGATGGTGGTGGACCTTTGCCAGCATATGGTCGGTGAATTGCTGAGGGAGGTTGGACCATGTCTGGACGGTGCTGGGATCGAGCCGGTGGGCGCGATGGGATGACCAGCGGTGCAGCCAAGGGGTTTGTGATAAAGCTTCATGCTGGGGGCGTATCTTGGTGGAAGATATGACCATATCCAGATGGTGAAGGCTGCAACTGACTTCTGAAGATAACCACAAGGCCGTTGGGAAGAACCTGGACGTGGTGTGCTGCTAGGTTGCTGGATACGGTGAGATTTGCAGATCTTTGTGGATAGAGATGTTGGATCCGGAGTTATCTGAAATCAGAAGGGCGTGGTACTTATGTGCACGAGGGTTATGCTGGAAAAAGGGTTGGCAGATTGGCTGATCATGAAGGCTCTTGAGTTCAGAGTCGGAACTCAGAGAGAGGATCGAGTCTCTAGAGGTCGGTGGATCAGGAGAGATCGAGTCTGGACTGGTTGCTCGAGAGATCAGGAGATCAGGAGATCAGGGAGATTGAGGAGAGATCGAAAGATTGAGAGGCCAGATCAAGGAGAAACGTGGTAGCGGATCAAGAGTGGAATCAAGTCCGGAGAGGAGGAGAGTTCCTGAGATTCCAGGCGTGTTCTCTTGTGAAGGAAAGCAACGTGGTGCGGCTGGTGAGAAAGAAGCATGGAGTTGCTGCAACCGCTGTTCGTGGTGAGCACTGGAACTCCATCGGCTTGCTGGAATCCAGGTACGCGTTGTTAGATTGTTGGTGTTGGCAATCGGGAATAGGATTACTCGGGGAGTAATTCTTGTGCACCATTGTATTTGTGGGTACATTGGGGCGAGGCTGTGGGGGCTGTCCACGAGCCGAGCAGGTGCTTGAGAGGAGAGTTCGAGTGCTTGTAAAATCCTTATGATCGAGTGAATGATATAAGGTTAGGAAGTGTTTTCCCGTAATCTGTGGTTTGCTTGTTGGCTGTCATTTTAGGCAGGGAACTTCTGTATCCTAGGTCAAGGTCAAGGTTTACAAGGTAGCCAGTTGCGGGAACTGGTGCTGAGACGAGCAAGGGCAGACGGCACGAACCCAGGGCGCGTGTTGCTGGCTGGGCGATCGGGCAATGCTGTGTGGGGTGCTGTTTGACTTCTGGAACAGCCTATCGGCAAGGCGTGTCGATAGCCAGAAGTGCTGTGTTGGTGTTAGGTGCGGTACCAATACACGGTGATCGAGTGAAGGGTTGAAGGCAGCAACCTCGGGGTGTTGAGGTTGGCGAGCACAGGTTGGTGTTGACTTGGTGGCTTCCGTGTTTGTTTGATATTGTATTCTTGGTGTTAGGCTGGTGTTCTCGGGGTGAGAATACGCCGCACTGGTTTTGAGGGCGAAAATTTGGGTCCTAGAATCAGCCCCGTGACACCTAACATGGTTCAATCATTCAAAGACCAGGCCGCTAAAGACTAAGGAAACTGACATTTGCTGCGCAAACACAACTACACAAAGGCAAATTGGTAGAGCAGAGATGAAGATAGCGGTGGTGGGAGCTGGGATCAGTGGTCTGGCAGCGGCCCTTGTTCTGGCCGACGCAGGGGTGGAGGTGGTGTTGTACGAGAAGGAGGATTACTTGGGTGGCCATGCCAAGACTGTTAATGTCCATGGCGTAGACTTGGATTTGGGCTTCATGGTCTTCAACCGGGTAGTGTTCCCAGCTCCCTACTCCTCCATTTCTTACTGTTCCAGCACCACCATGAACAATTGGAAAAGCTTATGACATTAAGGGAGATAGATAACTCCGAGTTTTAGAGTAGTAAACTTTTTCAGCAAATGGCTTGTCTAGAAATGGTAAGTAGTATAGATGCAAAGAGGGAAGAACATTTTTAATAGAAACAATGTGTGGTGAATGGTAACGTGGTAATAGATGCAGAGACGCAAAGACCCATCACTCGTTGGTTGGTGGTGAATGGTAATGTGGCATTTTTTTAAGCAATGCCATCACATCTCTCTCTTAATAGAAACAAGTGTTGTAAGAAAAGGCATCTGACTTTAAATCTCCCTCTTGTTTTAAGAAGCAAGTTTTGTAATCGTTGTTAAAGTGAGGCTTAGATCGGTGTCATGTTTACAATGCTTAATTTGTTTTGTGGAGAGCATTTCATTGCATATGGTATAATTCAATCTCATAGTTCCCCCCTTTCAACAACTATATATATATTGGGATCGATGGTCATTAATTGGCTCAAGAACTTCAAACTTTGTTCTTTACACATGAATTTCGTATTATTGATTTGACAATGAAATACAACGTTAATTCCGTGTATAATTAGTCTGAGACGTAAGAAATATATATATATATATAGATATACAAATTAGAATTGATGTGTGTGATGCGAACTGCAGGTGACTTACCCAAACATGATGGAATGGTTTGAGAAGATGGGAGTGGAGATGGAGAGGTCGGACATGTCCTTCTCTGTGAGCCTTGATCAGGGCAAAGGTTGTGAGTGGGGTAGCAGAAATGGGTTGTCTGGTTTGTTTGCACAAAAGACCAACGCTCTTAACCCATATTTCTGGCAGATGCTTCGAGAAATTGTCAAGTTCAAACATGACGTCCTCATGTATGTACATTATAACAGGCTTGCGTACACCTTAGCTTAATAATTTAGTAATGTTAACAGACGGATTACTACTGTTGCCTCTATGCCTGTCATATCTTCTAGCTTGAGCTGGGTGCATGCTTGGGCTTCTTGCTTAATCAGGGTTGGTTATAGTTTATGTTTTTGTGTTCTTCTACACAAGGTAGTCGAATACTTCAGTTTGAGTAAATTCTAGTTTGATAGTTGTCATAATGCTTCTAATTTATGTCAGTGTGTTGACACATAACCCAGTCATTGATAAGAAACTACAACATGATTTTCTTAGGCATTCATCCTGGCATTTGTCTTGAGGATTCTTTTATCCTATAGGCTTTTTATTTTAAACCTTTTTTTTGGGCCCTTCACTAACCTGTTTTCATCGTTTTGAGCATTATTTAACATAATTTCACTGAAACAGGTATCTTGAAAAGTTTGAGAATAATCCTGACATTGATCGAAACGAGACTCTGGGAAGTTTTATTGAATCTCATGGCTATTCCCATCTATTTCAAGAAGCTTATCTTGTGAGAATTTTTTCTCTTACACACTAATAATCTTTTCTTTTCTATGTTTTATTTAATGTTTGGGTCTTATTATCATAGTGTCACAGATTCCTATTTGCGGATCAATATGGTCATGCCCTGCTGAAGGAGTACTAAGTTTCTCTGCATATTCAGTGCTATCATTTTGCCGAAATCATCACCTTCTCCAGGTACATATTTCTCTAAGGGGAATTGCTTGTGCTAGCTTCATCTTATTAATTTTTTTTTCAAAAAAATTGAGATTTGCTACGTTTTGCATATATGGTATGAGTTTTCAATAGCTATCATCTAATTTGCAGCTATTTGGTCGCCCACAATGGCTTACTGTTAGAGGGAGGTCTCATGCTTACACATGTAAGGTAACCTTTAGGCATCAGTTTGTCATGTGTTCACTTTCTATAGACGTTCCTAGAATCCAAATTTAAAGTAGTCTGTTGTTTCCCAGCTATATTGGTCTTTAATTTTGTGTTTTCAAACACTTGTTACCATTAATTTAAAAATTTTGATGTGTCTCCAAATTTCTATACCAGATCAAAGAGGAATTGGAAGCAAAAAATTGTCAAATCAAATTGCGTTGTGAAGCATATCTTGTGTCAACCACTGACAATGGTAAGATGCTTTATTTATAAAGTGTGTTTGATTAAACAACATTAAGAATAAAATATTTTTTTGTAAGGTGTGATAAATTTGAGTGTAATACATCTAATAATTTTTTTTAAAAATAGCATTAATAGAAAAATAATATCAAAATTTGTCTCTTCACTTTTCAGTTTTGTTCTTGAATCAGACCTTCCCTTTTTCTTTCTTACTATCCTGTGTTTTCTGAACTCGCTAGATACTAGTTACCTTTGATATTGTGATCTTCCTTTGATCTCAAACATTCACTTTTGTTTTTGGTTAATGAAAAGTTCGATGTGTAATTGTGGAAAATGGCTGGAAAGAAATGTATGATGGGTGTATAATGGCTACTCATGCCCCAGATGCGTTAAGAATGCTAGGGAGTGAAGCAACAGCAGAAGAGAGAAGAGTCCTTGGTGCCTTTCAATATGCGTACAGGTACGTTTCTCTGTGCAGTCAGTTATTCCGCCTTAATCAACAAACTTTAAGCTGAGAAGAAGCTCTAAGTTTGTACGATTTATTATTACTTAAACTTTGTATTTTCTTTTCCTAAAACATTATGCTGTTTGGAAAGAAACCAATGTACAAGCGAAAGAAAAGAACCTCACTACCTCATAATTACAGCCGTAGCATATATGATCATTTGAAATATATGCCTTTTGTGATAAATTCAAATCAGTTCATAAACTAGTGTCTCAGCTTGTAACTATCTCTGTATTTTCATTTCAACTTTGGTAAATGCTAGGCATGTGTCATAGGGTGTTTGCCATCCATGTTGATTGACCTATAATCCCTCCATCATGTATAAATTTATTGATAGAAAACATGAGAATTTATCAATTACTCTTTTTTTCAATGACTGACTTCTGCTGCAATATAATGCAGTGATATATATCTCCATCATGACAAAAGCTTCATGCCTCAAAATCCATCAGCATGGAGTTCGTGGAATTTTCTTGGAACAACTGACAATAAAGTTTGTCTAACTTACTGGCTTAATGTTCTTCAGGTTGGTATTATATTTACTATCATCTGCTAACTCTTCTCTGTAATTAAGACTTCGCTATTGCTGTCCTCTCTGTGTTATAGTTAAGACTAAACTTATTCATTTGGGCTACAAAAGTGCTGGACAAATGGTTCACTTGTAATGGAGATATGTATTCAGTTTTTAATCTGTTAACAATTTATCTCAGCTCTTTCATTCTCTTAACAGTATGACTTGTGAACATTTTCCAGAATATTGATGGTACAGATCAGCTTCCATTCTTTGTTACACTGAATCCGCGTCATACACCAGAAAACACTTTGCTTAAATGGTCCACAAGCCATCCAGTTCCATCAGTTGCTGCCTCTAAAGCCTCACTTGAACTTGATAGAATTCAAGGGAAGAGAAGAATTTGGTTTTGTGGTGCATACCACGGTAAATTTCTGCTTCTTCACTGGATGTGGCACTTTGCAATGGACTCAACGGTCTCCGTAACTTTGTTGTTTTAATTAAACAAATTAGACACTTGCTAACCTTTATGTACTGCCTTCTATAAATATTTGTCTCCTGCAGGCTATGGTTTCCATGAAGATGGACTAAAGGTAATATTTTTTGTTTTTTGTCAAAGTGCAGGTGTGTAAGTACTTTACATGTAACTAATTAGATGTATTAACCCTTTTCAGCATGAACAAATATCTACTGCATATTCTTGTAGCTTTGTCAACTTGTTGTGACAAATAAATGTTACTAAAGCTGTGGGAAGAGAATTATCATGTATCTGTCATATTGTCTTTACGTATATTGCAGGCTGGCATAACTGCAGCAAATAACTTTCTTGGGAAGGTCTGCAGCCCTCTAACAAATAAAAAACACATGTTACCTTCGTGGGTTGAAACAGGGGCCCGAC